>CAUYRH010098245.1:0-29092 GCA_963574655.1 Perodicticus potto
AATTATGCAGTGCCTGGGGGATGACTTATTTGGTTTGAGTCATGCTGGGGTTCTGAAACTGTCTGCTATCTGAATTTCAGAATCTCTTGGCACGTCTGGAAAGTTCTCTTTCATAATCTCATAAAGAAGAGACTCTGTGCCTTGTGATGCCACTTCGTCGTTTTCAGGTATCCTTATGAGGCAAATATTGGTTTTCTTCAAGTTATCCCAGAGCTGTCTGAGAGAATGATCCATTTTTGCCTTCCATTTCTCTTCCTCTTTAGAAGTTTGGGAGCGTTTGAAAGCTTTGTCTTCCATGTCAGAAATCCTTTCTTCTGCTTGCTCCATTATTTTACTGAGGGATTCTACTGTATTTCTCAGATCTTTGAGGGCTGCAACTTCTTGTCTCAATGTCTCAAAATCTTTGGTCATTTTGTCTTTGAATTCGTTCAGTTCTTGAGATATCTTTTGGGTCATGTTTTGGTTTACTGCTTGAAATTCTAATTCTTTCTTTTCTTCCATTCCACTGATCTTATTTGCTATCCAGACTCTGAATTCGATTTCTGACATCTCAGCCATTTGCTTATGCAAGGAATCTTGTGCTGTATCTACCTTGTCGTTCCTTGGGGGAGTTGATCTACTCTGATTATTCATATTGCCAGAGTTTTTAAGTTGATTCTGCCTCATGATTATTTTTCACTGCTGCCTATGATCGTCCCCAGAGTATGATCGTCCTCCCAGATCAGACCCCAGCAGGATCACTCTGTTTTTGCTGGATCATTGTAGGGAGTGACCCTGTGTAACTCCTCTGGGACTCCCCCACCCAGGGAGTTCTGGCTGCAGGAGCAGCTCCGGAGTGTGGCACACCCAGATCAAGCAGCAGGGCATGGGATTAGGCACCTGGTGGCCTTTGCAAAGGGAGCCCATGCCTCCAACATTCTCTGGCTGGGAGGAGGGCTCCAGAGGGAGGGCACGGGTCCCACAGCCTCCTGAGCCCTGGCCAGATGGATGGGTCTGGTGCGGAGGCAGAGAGGGTAGGAGAGGAAGCTGGTTGTGTGGCTCCCGGAGTTCCTGGCTGAGGCAGGCAGGCAGAGTCCTGGCCAGTTCCTGGTAGAGTTCCTGGCCGGTGTAGGCAGCAGGCGGAGGTCCAGTGCGGGAGTCCCAGCAGAGTCCCTGGCCATGTCATACCAGGTGGTGAGCCAAGGCCTGGAGGTGTCCCTGGCTGCTGCAAGCAGAGGGCCAAGTCGCCAAGGGCCAAGTCCCGGAGGACACAGATTGGAGCAGCGTGGCGGTCTGGCAGGTGGCAGGCCAAGGCCGGGCTGGGCACAGATTGGCTCCGAGCAGGAGTCCCGGTGGAGTTCCTGGCTGCTCCTGGTGGTGGGCCAAGGCCCAGCAGGGTGCCATTCGGGGCGTGCAGGGGTCTCGGTGGAGTGGAGTTCCTGGCCACTGTGGGTGGCAGGTCTGGTGCATGGATCAGAGCTGGGTGAAGGTCCCGGCGGGTGGCAGGCCGAGGCTGGGTGGGGTACAGATCAGCTCCAGACAGTGGACTTCTTGGCCACTGCTGGCAGTGGGCCAAGGTTTGGCAGGGGTCCTGATGGAGTTCCTGACGGCTAGGGGCAGTGGGCAAAGGCCTGGTAGGGTGCCAATCAGTGTGGCACAGGATTCCCTGCAGAGTTCCTGGCCACTGCTGGTGGCGGGCCAAAGCCTGGTGGGGTGCCAATGGGGCTGAGCAGGGGCTTCCGGTGGAGTGGAGTTCCTGGCCGCTGTGAACAGCGGGCCTGGGGCACGGATCAGAGTAGGGTCCTGGCGGGTGGCAGTCCTAGGCTGGGTGGGGCACAGATCAGCACCGCCCGGGATTCCTGGCAGACTTCCTGGTTGCTGCTGGTGGGGGCCAAGGCCCAATGGGGGTCCCAGCAGAGTTCCTGGCCTGGGGGCTGGTGGGGACTCAGTGGGGCTCTGGAGTCTCTTACCTGGCAGCTGCCTGGTCCGGCATATAGGGAGGGTGGGTGCTGCTCAAGTCCTCCTCCCTCAGTTTCAGCAAAGGTCAGGCTTCTGGTGCATCAGGTAAGGGGGGAAGGGTGTCCTGGAAGTTCAGAATGGCGGAAAACTTTAGTTCAGTTTTTCAGCTTGGTTTCTTGAAGTCGCACCTTGCCTCAGAGGTGGCCTGCAGTTATCACTTCTCTCTCTCGGCTGCGCTCTCAGTCTTCAGCTCAATTGGGCAGTTTCTGGAGGTTATCTTTTCTTTTGGACAGGAGCCTCTGTCGGAAGCTGTTTCCAGTCGGCCATCTTGCCCCTCCCATCATCCCATTCTTTTCTAACAAGATTCGATGAGTGTTATAACTATTGTCCTGACTGATACTGCTGCACATTGTCTTTTTATGATTATACCTTGTTTCTTTTTAACTCATTTTGCTGGATCAGTTGTGAAGTTGACTCTTCCTATGATTATGATAACTGTTGTCTTCCTGCTCCTTTTCCTTTTCAATTGAAAAAAAATTATAGTAAGTGCTTAACAAACACTTGTTGAATGAATGAATGAATGAGTGAATGAAGGGGTAAGTCTGTGACAAGGGAGGGCTTGCCGATTGTGTATGAGGAAAATGAAAACCTCACAACTTAGCTCCAATTGCAGGATGGATAACTTCTCACACCAGGCTCAGGGCTATTGGACAACTTGCTCAAGACCTGGCAGCCTGTCATGGGCCTTCTGGAACTAGGTCCCTGGCCTTTCTTACTTTGTCTAGTGCCATCAAATAATATGATTTAATTCTTCCAGGCAGGAACCCCAGGGCCAGGAACAGGGATGGAAAGGAATGAGAAGTGAGAAGGGGTGGGGTAAACTACAAAATGGGGGTGCTTTTGTGCTCATTATTAGGTTATGAAATACTGGAATTTTACCTAAACTTCTATTCTGCATGACAAGCCTTAAAAGGCAGTGACAACACTGTCAGTTTTGACCCTATACCACCATATATGATAACCTGCCTTCCTCAAAAAAAGTCCTGTGAAAATCAGGTGTTAGGTTGCCTGACAACAGCCCTTCCCTTTGAACTTAGTAATTGGGACTTCCACAGAAGGAGGAAGTATTGATAAGGATAGCCCAGGTTTCCTCTTCAACTTCTTGATTTCAACCCTTCTCCCTTGGAATTAACAACAAACCTACACAATAGAGTAGAGAAGCCATTGAGTGTCTTAGACACCCATGCCATGTGGGGTAGAATCTTAATGAGAACAGCAGTGGTGACAGGGTCTCCCAAGACAGCACAGAATTTCAGAAATAGGAAGAAATAAGCTGGATCTAGTTAGGGGCAGAGGAAAGGAAGATGTTCTCCACTCTCCAGGCTTTGAGGCACAGGCTCTGGGTTCCAAGGAACACAGCTCACTCATAAACATTTATTTAGCTTGGTAGAATTTTTTTTTCAGATTTTAGTTCAACAACATTTGGTGGTGGTGGTTAAATTCTAAAGTACTTGGAATACTCTAAAAATATAAGCTAGAAAAACTTTGAAAAAGGTACCTGGAATAATCAATCTAGAGATCTTGATATCTAAAGTACCTGGAATGAACTTGGTGGTGGTACGCACACCTGCAGTCCCAGCTACTCAGGAGGCTGAGGCAGAAGGGCTGCTAGACCCCAGGAGCTCACAGCTGCAGTGAGCTATTCACCCTGCCTGTGAATAGCCGCTGTGTCTTTCAGTAGGTAACACAGTGAACCTCTGTCTCTAGAAAATAATATGTGGTATGCGTATACCATGGAATACTATTCAACCACAAAAAAGATGGTGACTTATAATTTTGTATTAACCTGGATGGAACTGAAACACATTCTTCTTAGTAAGATCACAAGAATGGAGAAGCAAGAATCCTATGTACTCAATTCTGATATGAAGACAATTGATTCTAGTACATGGCCGGGGTGGTGGACGGGGGGAGCAGCGAAAGGGACCGAGGGCGGGGGTGGAGGGTCATGGTGTGTGACATACATCTTGGAGGCAGGACACAATTATAAGAAGGACTTTACCTAACAAATGCGAGCCATGTAACCTGGTTCTTTGTGCCCTCAATGAATCTCCAATAATGAAAAGAAAGGAAAAGAAAAGAAAAGAAGAACATGCAGGTCATTACCAAAGTTTTGGGATACACAAAAATCAAGAAACATAAAATCTGTGTGAATAGAGACACGAAGCACTTCTAGCAACACCTGTAAGCTGAGCAAGTTGAAACTTGCACACATAGTGAATCAGAAAGGACATGGTCCATTGTGTTTCTTAGAAGTGAAATAATGGACCATAACACAGTCTGTCTCAAAACTTTTGTAGTGACTCTGTAATAATTATAATTAAAAAAATAAAATAGCTGGAATGTCTTGAGTGAAAAGTCTAACAAAAGTTACTGTATTGACAGGCTTGCTTCATGTTTCCATAATGTAAGTTTTAAAATTTCATCTTGGCCCACTGGGAAGTTCATTAACTTGCGTTTGCACCAGTTCCTTGGAGGTAAATGTTTTGTTGGTTTCTTAAAACCTACAGATCCCTTATGATAGAGTATGTGTGGAGATCCCGCTCCTATTCTTCCCTGGAAAAAATCTTGGCCACCTGTGATGGGCACATTGATTGAATCTCAAGCTCCTGAATAATAAAAACTCATAAAAAGTAAATGTTCTCAGAGAAATAAGCTTTTCCATAGCAGCCCATTCCATCATATTTTTCTGATGGCCTATTTAATTTGTGATAGCAATTCCATGGCAATTATTCTTAATTTCCTATTATGGGTGACATACTTCCCCCCTCCCTTGCCCATTTCTGAACATGCAGAAAGAAAGTATTTATTGCTCACATGAGGAAAAAGGAGATAGGAAAAAGGAGACATGTCGCCTCAGACACTGAGGTGACACCAACACAACACCTGGAATTGTCCCTTGGATACAAGCTCTGTCAGAGTTAATTGGGTGGAGGACTGATGGTTAGCAGAAACAGCTTTGATTAGAGTCCCTATGTAAGGAAAGGTGTCAGCTATTACAAGTTGCAAAATATTGGAATAAAACAGGGTACCCTCAGTCACAGAGGTGGAAAATGGTTTTGTATCATTTTATCCAGGCCCAAATGAAACAGCCGGTTTGTCGGTGTAGTCCCTCCTTGTAGCCAAGTGCACGACACTCTCCATTTGTAATCTGAATGTCATTCGGTACACTGGGAACAGAGTAAGAAACCAGAACATAGCTATGGCCTTTTGGACACACAAGAGGGAGCCCGATTGCTCAGTCCGTGGCCATTTCCTGTGAAAAGAGACTCTCAGAGAGGGTCTTCATTGGCAAAGGGGCTTTAGGACCCCAAGGCTGGAAATGAATGAGCTGAGGTGTGGGGCCTTCACTTCTCTCCCAGCAGACATGGTCATTGGCTCACTGAGGGTGACAAACCCAGCTTTGCAGACTCTTTCTGGTCAGTGAGTGTGGACTCCATAAACATAACTATCTTATCAAAGACTGAAATATTGTTTTCCTCCCAAACAGAATGAAGAGCAACTATTTGAATTGCTAACAGGTCTGTGAAATAGGATATAGTAGAAAAGACAGAGATCTCAGAGTAGAAAATCTGAATTTGAACCCTGGCTCTGAGCTTTGGTTCCATATTGAACTTTAGTCTTCCCATTTGCCAGACAAATGTTAGTTGAAATTATATCTTTGCCACTAAGAACAAGGTAATACATGGGATTGCCTCCCACATCTTTCCATGAAGCACTGTTTTTTAAAAATATGCTTCATCTTTTACTACATTTATGGTAATTATTATGCAGTTCAGTAGTAATGTCTTCACCTGCATTTGTCTCTAAGCTTGTCTAGAAGCCCTTTGAGAGAAAGGTCATATCCTAAAATTCCCATGCTCTGCTGGATACATACATAATAGGTGAGGAAAAACTTGGTGATTAAGGAAAAGATCTTCATTTTCCTCACATGAAACTACTCATTATTGATCTAAAATGTCTGATAAGTGCTCTTATGGACCCCAGGTCAGTACAGACTCTTGGGGTATCCATAGACATTACTGAGAAAGCATCATTAAGGCCTATGGCACAAATATTAAGGAGGTGGCAAGACTTTCTCCCTCCGTTTACGAGATTGTCTTTTTAATAAGTTGACAATCTCATCATTACAATGCCTTCAGTCATTATAAGATGATGCAAGTGGATTAGAATGCGGTGATTTAAATGTAGGCACAACTGTGAGGTTTGAATCACAACAGTGAGGTTGCCTTATGGTACGGTGCTGTATGGCATGGTGCTGCAGCTTCCCAAAAGACGGGAATAGCCCAGCCCAGCTAGCCAGGAGAAGGGGGGGTCTTCAGGACTCTCTCCAGACACCCTGCAGAATGGGCTACTCCTCTGACAGTTGGAAATGCCTGCTGTCTCCTGACAAGATGGGAAGACCCCACCAGCTGCAGAGACCTGACTAACCCCAACTCCCACCTGCAGGAGTTATCCCCTACCTGGAGTAGCCAAGGACATAACCTTTAATCTCCATTGGCTAGAAATCAACTCTTTCCTCATATTTGTGTCCGAGGTGGCAGGAGAGGATGTTAAACCTGCTTTTCTTTACTAGTGAGCCCCTATTCTTTGTATGAAGGCCCTCTTAGCTAGGGGAAAACATCCCACTTTTAATTCTACTTTCAGAACTCAGAAATTAGTCTTTATCTGGACCAAGGTCTCAATATGCCCTCTGCTCAGGGAGTAAGAATAGTAGATAAGATGGTTAGAGAAGGAGAGCCACAGTGACAGGCATTGTGTCCAGCATGGGAATTTAGAAAGGAATGAGGCGGTTCCTTGAACATGCTGAATCCTTCAGTGATTCAGTTCAGCTGAGGCCTTAGGTGGCTATTTGTCCATATCACACACCCCCATTCACTCTATCATCACAGTGGAAGCTAACTGGCTGCACCAGCCTTAGAGGTTTGGAAGAGGAGAGCCGAATCCAAGGAACAGTGGGGTCGATGGAGCTCTGTCTCACCTCTGGGGCTCTGTCATGGGCCAACAAACAGCAAAGATTTACCTTGAAGATGGGAAGTTGTCACATCTTGGCTAAATTGTTGCCCTGGGTGTGATGTCAAGGCTTTTGTTGTCACCCACAATGGCTGGCTCTAGCTTTGCTTGGCTTTGGCAGGTGAGGAGTCCTTGTCCAGGCTATAGGCCTGCTTCTTTGTGGTTTTATCCAGTTCACTAGGTGTCCATTCCTGTGGCCGACACCACCTCAGGGTCAGTAGGAGGTGGACTGTCTGAAAGGAGGGGAATGAGGAGAAAGCTATAGGAGCGGGTCCTGCAGGATGCAGACAGGCCTCTAGATACACCTAATTTCTCTCTTTTTTGGACTCAGACATGTTTCCCAGTGAGCAAACATGAGTAAGAAAAGGTGAAACCATGGAGTCTGAAGAGGTAAGTTTTTCCCATGCCAGGACCTTTGTATAATTATCCATATTTAGATTCCAGCACAGAAAGTGATGTTGAAGGTAGCCTTGGGAACCAAATAGATTCTATAGTTTGGGGAAAAGTTTAACATCTCCGGAACCTTGGAGAGCCTGGCATTTCTGAACATTAGTATGACCACGTATTAGTCAAGTTTAGTGGCTCACACCTGTAATCCCAGCACTCTGGGAGGCTGAGGTGGGAGAATTATGTAAGCTCAGTAGTTTGAGACAAGCCTGAGCAACGAGGCCCCCTTCTGTACTACAAATAGAAAAAATAAATGGGTGTTGTGGTGGCACCTGTAGTCCCAGCTACTCAGGAGGCTGAGGCAAGAGTTGCTTGAGCCCAGGATTTTAGGGTTGCTATGAGCTATGATGTCACAGCACTCTACCCAGGGCGACAGAGTGAGACTCTGTCTCACAAAAAAAGAACTACTACATATTGTCTAGAAATACTGCTGATCTCCCACAGCAATGGTACACACACAGAAGCTGTCCTTCTGTATCTGTGGGACATTAGTTCCAGGATCCCCCAGGATAACAAACTCCATGGATGCTCAGACACCTTATATAAAATGCAATGTATTTGCATATAACCTATGCACATCTTCCCATATACTTTATCTCTAGTTTTACGTACAGTACCTAACACAATGTAAATTCTATATAAGTAGTTGTTATACTATATTGCATTTTTATCATGTATTACTTTTATTTTTGTATTTTGGATCCAAGGTTAGTTAAATCCATGGATGCCGAAGCCAAAGATACAGAGGGCTGACTGTAGTGGCGCTTTTAGTGTTCCCACCATAATGCAAAGTTCAGGTGGGTAGGAACCTGTCCATCCTATTCTCAGTGGTATTCCCAGAGCTGGGCTCTGTGCCTGGGTGTCTTAGTTCAGCCTTCTATGACAAAGTGCCACAAGTAGCTGCTTATAAACAATGAGTATTATTCCTCACAGTTTCAAAGCCTGGAACTCTGAGCTCCAGGTGTCAGCATGGCCAGGTTCTGAAGAGGACCCTCTCCCAGGTGCAGACGGCCAGCTTCTCCTTGCACCCTCATGTGGCAAGACAGGGCACTCAGGTTGTAGGGGCACTAATCCCATTCCCGAGGGCACCACTCTTGTGACCTATTCACCTTCCCACACCCTACCTTCTAATGCCATCTCCCTGGGGACCAGATGCCACATATGAATTTTTTGGGGAAACATGCAGTTCATAATGCTGGCACAGAATGGATCCTTAACAAATGCTTGTTGAATAAATGAATAAATATTGAGGAAAGAGTATAATGCCAAGTGACCATAAATTTACTTAAATTTTTCAAAGGATTTGCATTTTAGTAACCACAATAGCAAGCATATTTATCTGAAATATTTTGAATATAAATGTGAAAAATACAAAGCACTACACTGAACTCCATAAATGCATCAATGTACAACGTTATGATTTAATAAAAAAATTTTTTAAAAATGTGAAAAATAGATTACAGATTGCAGTCTATTTATAAAAGGTTGGGTTCCAGAAAGCTGTTTATAGGGCTCTTTGTCCAAAAGGAGATTATATAAGCAACATTGATGCCAGCCAATGGAGCAGCTGAGTTGGAACAACTCCAGTAGCAGCAGAGTTGTTATGGTTTTTGCTGTCCTTGAAGTGCATTGAAGTTTCTTTCCCAATAGCCTTCTGAGTAAGGTATCATCACAATCTCCATCTTATATCATAGATGAGAAATCTAAGGCTCAGATGAGTTAAATGATGTGCCCTAGGTTACTTTGCCACTGGTAAGTCACAGGGTCAGAATTTGAATGGAAGTATGTGGACACCAGAGTTTAGAGACTTAACCACTAGGTTATGCTTTGGTTGGAGCTATAGGAGTTTCTGAATTGAAAAGTGGACTTACGAAAATATTTCAGATTGTATATGAAGTACAGCACATTGCACCCCATGATTGCACCAATGTACACAATTATGATTTAATAAAAAGAAAAAAAAAAGAAAAAAAAAAAGGAAAAGTGGACTTGTCAGCCACATGGATGCACACTGAGTTAGCTCATTCCATGCAATGACTCGAGGGCTCTGCCAGGTTGATTCTATTAATAGTGTGACCCCCAAATATCGCCGGCACTGCCAGCTCCTGTTTCTTGAGAATCTTTCAGCTTTTAGTCATGGGCAGACCATGGCCACTGCTGATGAAGAAGTCCTACATTACAGGGCATAGACCCATCAGCAGGTGGGTCTGGAGTTAATTCTGCTGCTCAGGGAGCATGTTGTGAATTACTGGACTATAATCCCCCCAACCCAGGTGGATCAAGTTATCTTCACAGCGGGACTTAGGGTCACATTTCCTAGTTAGTGCTTCTCTTTCAATGCCCTGCTGGGCTAGAACTCAGAATGTTACCAGAATTTCTCTCTTCAGAAGGTCTTTGGTGTCATGGATTTGAGGAATGAACCCACAGACTACAGATGAGTGGTTAGATAGGATTTTATTAGAAAGGAATACAGAAGAAGTAAAAGGCACCAGAACTTCTGGCCTGGGGAAAGACCAAGTGTGGAGTCTCTTTGTGGGCTCTTTGTCTAGGGATATTAGGTCTTGAAAATTACACTTGGCTAGGGCTTGGCAGATGGAAACACATTTTCAATGTTAATGAGTGTTACCAACAAACAAATGAATGCAGTCCCTCCAGCTCAGGTGAAAAGTTCAGGGCATTCCCTTCATGAAATTGCCCAAGCCTAGGAAAACTGAGGTACCCTGTCCAGCTTTGAATGGGGAATCCTGTATCAGTTCTCCCTCTCTGAGTAGAAACTCTAACTGCTGTTAGGGGAAAAGGACAAAGACTCATTCTAACTGCTTCCTGCTGAATCAAGCGATGATAGAAGGGGGCAATTAGGGATTCTCCAGAGGGAGGGTAGTCCAGGGATCCATAATAGAATCAGGTCTTGAACTGGAATCATCTTTTGTTTGTGGCCTGATGACATCATCTCTGGAAGACACAAATCTGGTTAGCATATTAAAAGGTAAGGGTAGACCAGTGAGAGGAGGGGGTTAATTACAGTGCTATTGGTATCAGGTTGGAAATAAAGTGAGTTCAAAAGAAAACTACATTAATACTTTCCTCAATGGTTTTTAAATAGTAACTTCAAATTTTCTTTAGGCTCACATGTGTAGGTGGACTGTGGTTGATTCTCTTTATGGTCTGCTTCAGGATTTTACTCATGAACGATGTATCCAGGAATCTATTCCCATAACTAACAGCTTAGAAGAAGACAAGATAATAGGAAAGGGACTGTTCCAAGTTGGGGTCAGGGAAGGTGAATTGAAGGGAAGAGTTTTTGATCATAACTATATCTCTAGGAGAGAAAAGCTCTTTTAGTGTTGAATGTGAAAATGTAGTTGGGAAGTTCTTAAGGTTTTGTTGAAATTTAGCTAAAGACGTAATATGTTTTACTAATTCTGTAGTTTCTTGATCTAATAATAAATCACTAGTTAAAAAGGACCTTCCATATAATAACTCAAATGGGCTGCAACCAAGTTTCTGAGGTAGATTTCTTATTCTAAGGAGAACAACGCAAAGTAATTTAGTTCAAGGGAGATGAGTCTCTTGAGTTAGCTTTCATAACTGTCCTTTGATTTTATCATTCATTTTCTCTACCTTTTCAGAGAACTGGGACCCTCAAGAACAGTGTAGATGATATTTTATGCCCAGGGCTTTATATACTCCCTGTGTAACAGCTGCTTTGAAGTATCACTTTGCAAACTTCAAGGGAGTCCAAACCTGGGGATAATCTCACGTACTAAAGTCTTTACAATTTCCTGGGATTTTTTCTGTCTTTCAAGGAAATGTTTCAACCCAATTAGTAAAAGTATCCACAAATACTAACAAATGTTGTACACCATGTGTCTTAGGGAAATGAGTAAAATCTATTTGCCAATCTTCACCTGGATATTTACCTTGTTTTTGTATACCTGGGGGAGCTAGATAGTGATTTGAAGGATTGTTTGTTTCTCTGGAATACTTCACAAGTCCTTATTATCTGTGTTATAGTTTTAAATAATTTTTTTTCATTAAAGAGAGATTTAGCTATTTGATAGGTACTTTCAGTGCCAAAATGAAAAGAGTGAACACCACAATGGACCACCACCAAAGTAAACTCCTCAAAGTCAAAGGCCAGAGCTTAGCTTCCACAGTGGCACAAAGGATAAAACTACACAACAGACTATCTCATAATAAGATGAATATAATTCCATCATACTTATTGATAATCTCAATAAATGTCAATGGATTTAATATACCACTGAAGTGGCACAGGCTGGATGATTGAATAAAAAAACACAAGCCATCCATGTGCAATAAGAAAATACAACAAGAAAACATCTCTATTTTAAACATTTATGCACCTAAATTAAATGTTCCCAGTTTTATGAAACAGACCTTGAGAGGTCTAAGCAATATGGTATCCGATAACACCATAATAGTTAGGGACTTCAACAATCCTCTGACAGAACTGGACAGATCCTCTAAACAGAAACTAAACAAAGATACAAAGGACTTAAACATGACCCTAAAACAAATGGGATTAATAGACATATACAGAACACACCATCCCAAAGAAAAAGAATATACTTCATTCTCATCAGCTGATGGCACATACTCCAAAATAGATCACATCCTAGGATACAAATCAAACCTCAGCAAAATTAAAGGATTAGAAATTATATCATGTCTCTTCTCAGATTGCAAGGTGATAAAGGTAAAGCTCCATTCCAACAAAAATGTTCATCCCCACGCAAAGTCTTGGAAATTACACAACTTTATGCTGAATGATAGTTGGGCTCAGGAAGAGATAAAAGAGAAAATTTTTAATTTCCTCAAACATAATAACAATGAAGTCATAAGTTACCAAAACCTGTGGGACAAGCCAAAGGAGTCTTGAGAGGAAAATTTATTGTTTTAGATGCCTACCTTTGAAAAACAGAAAGTGAGCACATTGGCACACTCACAAACCATCTTATGGAACGGAAAAAAGAAAAACAATCTAACCCTAAACCCAGAAAAAGAAAAGACATAGCCAAAATTAAATCAGAGATTAATGAAATTGAAAGCACTCAATTCATTCAGAAAATTAACAAAACAAAAAGTTGGTGTTTTAAAAGTCAATAAAATAGATAAACCTTTGGCCAGACTAACTAGAAACCGAAAAGCAAAATCTCTAGTAACCTCAATAAGAAATGATAAAGGGGAAATTACAAGTGATGCCATAGGAATAGAAGAGATTATCTCTGAATACTTCAAGAAACTCTATGCTGGTACAAGATGGCCAACTAGAGCCAGCCTCCGACAGAAGCTCACATCCAGAGGGAAGAATAATGTCCAGAAAGTATTCAGTTAAGCTGAAGACAGGGAGCCCAGTCGAGAGAGAAGAGTGATAACAGTAGGTCACCTCTGCTGAGGCAAGCTGTGACTCCAAAAAACCAAACTTCAGGTACAAAATTCATCCCAAAGGGAAAGTGTCCATCCCCTCCCCCAAGAAAGTTATAGTTTTTTTCCCCCCTTTTCTCTTTGTTTGCTCCTATAGGTTTTCTACAGGCAAGCGGTGAACTGAAGACCTCTTGTCTTACCCCATGGGTGAGAGCTGTAGGGTTGCAGGAAGTGGGGTCTATTTCCCCAGAGGGACCCTGTTGTGACTCTGAACACTCTCTTGCCAGGCAGAAAAATTGAACTAATGTTTTCCCTGCTATTCTGAACTTCCAGTCCACCCTTCCTGCCTTGCCTGATGAACCAGAAGCCTAACCTCTGCAGAGACTGTGGGAGGAGGCATGAGAGCAGCTCATCACCCCCCCCCCCCAGCCAGAGCCTGCTGGAGCCACGTATCCTGTGCCCTGCCCCTCCATGCCTCCCTCTTCCCCCACCTGCTGCTGCACTGTGCCCCCGCCTGGCCAGAGTCCTGAGCTAAGCACTCTTCTTGCTGAAGTCACCGGGCTCCAGGCACTGACAGAATCGTGTGCAGTGTCCCCCACCCTGCTCCTGGATCCGTGTGTCCTGTGCTCCCAGAGCTGCTCCTACAGCCAGAACTCCCTGCTGTGGCAGTTGCTGGGGAACTGTGCAGGGTCACTTCCCACAAAGATCCAGCAACAACAGAGTGACACCTCTCCAACTCTGAGGACTGCCAGAGGAAACCAGAACTCACTCTATAGGGATACCAGTGCTGCAGAGCGGCAGGGGCAAAGGCACGGTGGCTGAGGGGGAAAAGCATTTGCTGACTTGTCACCCTCAGGATTAGACTGAGTCCAAGTGAAACATTCACCAGTGGCTATTCACCAAGGCAGGCAGGCCTCAGCTCCCCCAGCCATCTGGTAGCAGAAGGTAGTGGCCGACCAGGCTAGTGCCCCCCGGTAGGGGCATTGAGCTTCCTTTGACTCTGATAGGTGCTAAGCCCTGGCACATCTGCTTATTGGAGGGAGTAGGACCTCAGCCCTGTGGGGTCACCAGTGACTGGGTGTGAAAGAGCAGCAAAGTGGAGAAGGACACTCAGCCCCCTGGTCCAACTCTGCTACTGGGCAGGCCTTTCTGACTCCACTGAGCACCGGAGTGAGCCAAATTTGAGCAGCCAGTAGACCTCTGCCATATAGTTGCTGGAGACCTTTCAAAGTCTCCCACTTGAGAGTTCGTTCTGACTGGGTCAATTGGTTTGGAACTCCTAACCTGGACCAATCACCTAAGGACCCTCTTGTGTGGTACCCTGTTTGTTGGGCAGCTCAGTCACTAGATTCCTCGCCCAAGTTCTCCTGGTGGATCCTGGTGCTGTAACATGCAGGGGCAGCCTACAGCTGACCGATATTAGCTCCTTTCCGGCTCAGTGGCTCAGTTTGGGGCCCCAGACAACACCCAAAGTCATCCGCACACCAGCCCAAGATCTCCCAGGACAGTTCAATTGAGTGTCCAAGTCCAAAAAAACCAAAACAGCCCCTAGGTAAGTCTTTTCCTGCTTGCAATCTTGCCGTTGCTGTGGTTACAACAGCAGGCAGCCTCCGACCTAACAAACGCACCCACCACTTGCCAGTTTTCCACTGCTTCTGTACTCCTTGTGGGGTCCAGAAGTCTCTCACTGACCTCCTGTATCTCCAAAGGGAAGCCTCTGGGCGAAACCCACTGGCCAGAGATGCCTGGGGTCCTCTTGCCCCACTCTCACTGTGCTCAGCTGCACAGAAGCTGCTACTCGGCCGCCATCTTTCTCTGTTGTACTCTGGTGCAAATATCTTTATTGACAAATGATTTTTGGTCCTTTGGATATACACCTAGAAGAGGAATTGCAGGATCAAATTGCAGGTCTACATTTAGATCCCTGAGTGTTCTCCAAACTTCCTTCCAAAAGGAACATACTAGCTTGCATTTCCACCAGCAGTGTAGAAGTGTTCCCTTTTCTCCACATCCATGCTAACATCTGTAGTTTTGGGATTTTGAGATGTGGGCTACTCTTGCTGGAGTTAGATGGTGTCTCAGAGTAGTTTTGGTTTGCATTTCTCTGATGATTAAAGATGATGAGCATTTTTTCATGTGTCTGTAGACCATGCACCTGTCAGATGATGTGATCACAGAACAGAGAATAGGACCATTAAGAATGAATTCACGGGATTCATGGTCTTAATGGTCCTATTCTCTGTTCTGTGATCACATCTGCCCCACCTAGCCATGTGGATTTATTTCCTCCTTTGTCTGGTTAGGACTTCAGGGTGCTGTGGCTCTTTTTCCCTATGACTTGGCCCTTTGGTAATGGTATAACTATAGCAGAGTCAGCTCTGGTTTGTGCCAAGGCCACAGGAAGAGTGCGCCAGTTCCCATGGGTGGGAAGTGTTCCATCCTGGGTGGAGTTCAACCCTTTGTCCTGTGACATTATGATGACATGATAAGTTCTGTTGCACACCAAAAATAACTCCCCTGGAGATGAAAGCTCAGGACAATACTGTTTAATCACATCACATCCAATGTACTGTGGGCTATGATTACAGTCTGGGGAAGTCAAAATACAACCCAGGATGGGGGAATTGTTAAAGTGATTGAAACATGGAAATGAATCTGAACAAAAAGATCTAAATCTTACCTGGGTTAGCATTATTGTTATAATAAATAATCAGAACAATCCCATACATTTTATAGCTTACAAAATCCTTCTTATAGATTACTTCATTTGACTAGGTTAGAAAGAATAAATCTTAAGGTTTAATTTCTCTTGGAAATATCAATCTCTAGTCTATACAACACCTGGCTGCCTTTTTAATGGTCCCATAGCACAGCTTCCCCTTTCACTCCCCAGCTCAAAAACTTTTAAAACTTTGTGTCTAGAGAATAAGCTCCAAACTCCTTTTCCTGGCCTTCAAGACCCTCTAGGGCCCTAACCAAGCCTCACTTCCCAGTAGCACCGCTCTGTCCTCCTCACTGTACATCTTCGGACCTAGCTGCAGCACTTCGGCTTCCTGGGCGTGCAGCTCTGGGTCCTACACTGGGGTCTTTCTCCATGGAGCCTCTTCCCTGTGGGTGTCCCTCCTTCCCTATTCATAGGTACATGGCCATGCTAACTTATCTTGCAAGACCCGCCTTCAGACATCTTCCCGAGTTCTTCTGCAGGCAGGAGCTGCTTGCCTTTGAGCTTCCTTAGCATTTTCTCTAATCCTCTCTACAGACAGCCTGACCTGCAATGGTAAAATAGCACGTACAACTTAAGCTCCTTGGGGGCCGGACCTGGCTTTGTATCTCCTACCTCTGCTATGGGGCCTTCTCTACCCTGCTAAATGTCCAGCCTAAGAGTCAGTAAAATTTTTTTCTGTAAGGGGCCAGATAAACATTCATAGCTTTGTGAGCCACAGAGACTCTTTTACTATTATTCCATTCTGCCATTGTATCTTGAAAGCACCCATAGCCAAAATGTAAACAAACAGGTATAAATGTGTTTCAATAAAACTTTATTTATAAAAATTGACATCAAGTTGGATTTGGCTTGTGGGCTATAGTTTGCTGATGCCTGGTTTAGCCAAACGTCTAGCAAAGGTGTTCCATACATGTTTGACTGATGGGCTAGGCAGATGGGTAGATGAATGGATACATGATACAAAGAAAAGCATGAGAGTATTTGGGAACTGGCTTTGAGTATTTGTGTACATAGGGTCAGGGTCAGAGCCCTGCTACCACACAGCCACCTATGGGAAAAAATGAGTTGCCTCTGCCCAGGAGGCATTTTCATGCTAGGAGGAGGGTGCTCACCATGAGAAGCTAGAAGGCCCAGGGAAATGGTGGCCTGGGAGGGGAGTTGGAGCCCTGGTTCAGGGTGTGGGCTGTAGCCAGCACAAAGTGATAGGAGGCTTGCTGAGACATCCCTCTCCCTCAGGATCCTGTGACACCAGCTCACTCTTCTGTTACCCCTTTTATTTTTTAAGTTTATGTTTTTGGATACTTAACCACTATCCTAACGAGGATTATCACCCCTTTTAAAAAAGAGGCTCATGTCCTGAGGTTGATGCCTCTATAGAATTCACATAGCTTGGCAGTGTGGACCTTCTCAAATAGTATTGAGCTGCTTTGCTCTTTGTATGTCTTTAGTCAACCTAGAGCCAACATAGGACTCAAAGGACCAGGCAGGCGGTGGGGCCTAAGGACTTTTCTTGAGCATGATCAACATGATCTTGTTCCACAAAGCTTAGAGCCTAGAACCAGTCCCCACAGGACAATGCCCAACATCCATGTAACCCTGATCCACGCAGGGTTCTCCCTGCATCTCACTTCACTTTATCTTCCCACCAACTTTTCAAGATAAACAACAGTTATTATTACTGTGCCCATTTCCATGGGAAGAAACAGGCTCAAAGAACGTATGCAGAAATTACTCAGGGCCACAACAGGTAGCATTGCCTTCTCTTCCCCAGTGGAAGCAGCACAAAAGGTGGGTCCCTGGAAGCTCCTCACCAGTCCAGAGCTCTCTGGATTCAAGAATTTTTGCCCCAAAGCAGGAACATTCCCTGGCAGAAACTGGGCCATGGTGTATTTGGTCTCTGTGTCCCTTTGTCATCATGACACACAGATGTGTTCACCTTCTTTCCATGGGATAAACAAAACCTTTTACCCTTAGGACAACACTGGTGCCAGGGCCGCTCCCTTTCAAAGGGCTGAAACCCTATGACGAGTGCAAGCAAAGATTTAAACTGGGACCCAAACGTAAGGAGAAGCTGGGAATTGCAGGGCCAATAGAAGGAGAGGGGCAAAGTATAGCTGGTGACCCAGTTAACCATCAACATATTTCAAAGCTGAAAGTGGAGTATCTCTAGACCTTTCCTAGGTAATTAGTGGCCTGGATAGTCACCTGAATACTCCTCTCCTCTTTCTATAGGAAGACACAGGCAAAAGGAAAACAAAAATCATATTTCTTAAAAAGAAAAAATATTATGGTGATGGAGTGATGGTATGATTTCCAATCCAAAGTTCTTTGAATAAGAATGCTTCCTTGGAAATAAGTATAATTATTTTTAATAACAGCCCATTGTTTTCTGTGTAAGTCAAGAACTGGAGAACTTTCAGAAGTTGAATGTGAAGCAGAAACTGACTTTTATATTTTGTCCAATGGGCAAATTGAGGATCAAGGCATTTAAGAACATTGGGAAAATAACTTAAAATATAATGACCCACTCAATACTTAAAAAAAAAAAAAAAGACAAATGAAGGCTGCTTCTTGTGATCACTTTTCTACTTTTTTCCTTTTAGTGGACAAGAGAAAAAAAAATGATCAAATTAGGACATGCAACAAAAAGGAACACAACGAGAGTAAGATGCCATTTCCTTCAGTAATTCCAGGACAGATCACACGAACATCCACTTGCGGGGAGGGGAGGCCCCCGCTCCCTGAATTCCCTTTCTTTTGCCAAGATTTCCACTTGTCCCTGGATCACTTTTACTTTTCCAGGTTGCTTCTCACCTCTTTCTCTACCTCTTCCTCCAGTGATTAAAGCCCTGCCTCCCAACTCTCAACATTTGAAAAATTCTAATAATGCAACCTGAAGTTGCCATGGCAACAAATTTCCTCGCCTAGGCGGTGGTAGAGGCCTGTGATGGGGCTGCCATTGAAATTGTGAATAATTTTCCTTTTCTTTCAAAATTAAGTAGGACGCGTAAAGTGTTCTGCTGTGGTTTTCCCTGCCCCCAAAGAGTAAGATTCCCATGCTCGGAGATATCCAGTTATTGCATTTCCCCGGTATCTTTTATGACTTCCTTCTCCACTGGCACATACAACTGTCCCTCCGGGAAAATAAGGAGAACACACTCTTTGTTATTTCTCTTTTGTCAGTGTGAGAAATGCTTCTGATGAAGTCTAATGACACTTGATGGGGTTTCCCCCACCCCCTCGCTTTGATTTTTTAATGGCCTTTAGTTTCCCATTCTTAAAAACAACTAAGTTTTTTTCTCCTTGAATCTTGAGGACAGCTTTGTCAATTGCCCTTCAGTGCACAGAGAAGCTATTTGGGACCAAAGGTTGAAGGTCAGCATCGGTGTCATGGCGTGTGGATTCGCCTTCACCCAGCGCTGCCTCTGGTTTCCTAACATCTTGAACAAACCCGGTCTTTCTACCCTTCCTGCTTCCTGGCGGCTCCTCCAGCTGCAGCTCCCCAGCTCCTTCTGCCACAGGGCACTGAGCCTCCCTGCTCTCCCTGGGGTTTGGTTGTTCTGTAACATGACATCTGTGTGGACGCTTTTCCTGCCTCAGTTTCCACTGAGAGACCAGCGTGACACCTGTCATGAAACTGAGCAGGAGAATCTACAAAGGGATCGAGCACAAACCAGTTCTATGGTTTGGGGCCCCTTAGCCAGGTCAAGAATGTGAAACAAGGCCTCGGAGTATGAGTGAGAAAGAGTTCTGTGCCGAGGCTGCCCCTCAGAAATGTGGGCTGTGCATAGGGCAGGTGCAGAAGAGTGGAGGAGCCTAAGGGCCCCCTCCCCACCCTGCCCATCCCTCCCGCTATCTCTGAATCATGACAACACTTTTTAGTTCTTGTCTTAACCTGGCTGGGCCCTGGGACACTGTTAATCCCCCTCCCTTTTGGCTTCTTTTCTTCTTTGACTTTAATCACAGAGCTATTCTCTCCTCCTCCCTCTGAGACTGTTCCTTCTCAGATCCTTCCCCATGTGCTCTGAGGCTGGCATTCCCCCAGGTTACAGACTCGGTCACTACTTCCTCCCTGTCCCCTGCGCTCTGGGCCATCTCATTGTACCAGCTGCACAACCATCCCACACATGTATTCCAGCCCACGGCTCCCCTCTGACCTAACTTTGCACCTACAAAACTATCTCTTGAAAGTCATCATGGATGTGCCATAGACCCACCAACTTAACAGTCTCCAAACTGAGCCCTTCATTTCACCATTATATTTTCCCTTGGTCCTATCAACACAAAAAGTTGTACCATGTAGGTCAGAAACCTGGGAGGCAGTTTTAAATCTTTGCTCCCACAGGCTCTCTGGCTGACCAGGTGCCAGGGTTATCAAGGCTTCAGGGGAAGAACCCCCAGGGTCATGTGCAGCAGGGCTCACCATCCCTTGCATGGACTCTGCAGCAGCCTCCCCCTCACAACACCTCTTGCTCTCTCACCAGGGCAGACGTGACTTTAAGTGGGACAGCACCCACTTAAAGCAAATCCCTGCCTTGAGGTTGCAAATGTGGTTCAAGTCCTTGGTATTATCCTTCTGGCTTGTGGAACCTTTGAGGCTCAGCACTGGGCAGGGAGAGCCTCAAGGCTAAGAGAAAACAGGAGCAAAGGCACAGAGTTACTGTAAGGGTCTCATTGTTGCCCCTTCCTGACTGATGGTGAAGCTGAGAGGGGGTTCCCTACAGCACGTGTATGGTGCACCAAGGCAGGGACAGGACATGAACTTGAGCCTTCTGAATCCTGTGATTTCCTGGAAGACTAGGACACTAGAACTGGATGCTATGGGTAAGAGCCTCATGGTCTTTCTTCCTCTGTCCCTTAGAACCATGGTCTGCAGCCCACCAACGGTGGCTGTCTCTTGCCACTTGGCTGACTCAGACACTCATTCAGTTCCCATTTGATGGTACACCTGCTTGGGGCCAGGTTCTGTGACAAGCACTGAAATGCAGAAACAAGTAAGAGATTCTATCTTCCAACAGCTCCAAGTCTCAGGGAAGGGTAGGTTCCAAATACAAAACAATGGTAGAGTTGGGAAGCCTCTTAACTTCTCTAGCTAGTGTTTCACTCTCTGTGTAATAGGGTGGATTACACCTTCCCATGCAGGAGCTTGGGAGCTGCACAGGCCTGGGTCAGTTCCTTATGTCCCCCTCTGACCTTAGGTTAGGTTACATTGCCTAACTACACAAGGATCTTCATTTCTTTATCTGAAAAATGGGAACAATCAGAATCTCTACCTTACAGGACTATCAGAATCAGATGAGTTGGTACATGTAAAATGCTTATTGCAACAACTTAACCCTCTGTGAGTGAGCATTTTGGGGAAATGAAGGAGGGAGCTTAGAAGGGAATTTAGTCAGGAAAGGTGTCCTGGAGGAATGAATGGCTTAATTTAAAGTGTTGGGTTAAAAACAACAAACGGGTGTACACTGTTGTTGGGAATGTGCATTGGTATAGCCATAACAGACAACAGTGTGGAGTTTCCTCAAAAAATTGCCTTATGACCCCCCCCAATCCCTGTTGGACAGATACACAGAGGAAATGAAATCAGCACCTCATAGAGATATCTGCACTTCCACATTTATTCATAGCAGTTGAGATAGGGAAATAATCTAAGATACAGAAATAATCTAAGTGTCTGTTGACAGACAAATGGGTAAAGAAATTGGGGCATATACACACATAGTGTAACTTAGTCTATTTTGTCCTACTATAACAGAATCCCAGAGACTGGGTAATTTATAAAGAACAGAAATTTATTAAGTCATGGTTCTGGAGGCTGGAAGTCCAGAAACAAGGCACTGGCATCCGATGAGGGTCCTCTTGCTGTGTCCTCACATGGCAAGAGGCAGAAGGGCAAAGGAGAACCAATTCTTCTGTCGGCCCCTTTGTAAGAGCACCTAACCCCATACTCGGGGGAGATGCTCTCACAGCCTAATCACACCTAAAGGCCCTCATGACCTTGAAAACATCTGAAGTTTGCAGGGGACACATTCGAACTATGGCACAATGGAATATTATTCAGTCTTTAAAAAGGAGGATACCCTGCCTTTTGTGACAACATGGATGAACATGGAAGACATTATGCTAAATAAAATACGCCAGATACAGAAAGAAGTAAAAATACTGCATGGTATCACTTATATGTGGACTTGAACAAAAGTCAGACTCACAGAAATAGGGAGCCTAGTGGTGGTTACCAGGGGAGGGGAATGGGAAGATGTAGATTAAAAGGTATGAATTTGCAGTTACATAGGGTGAATAATCCAGAGGTGCAAGTGGACTGCAGTTAATAATATTGCCTTGTACACTGGAAATTTTCAGAGAGTAGCTTTCAGGTACTCTTACCTCATACACACATGCTACCCCACACCCAGTAACTATATGAGACGAGGGGGCTGTGTTCTTAATAACTTGTTTGACTATGGTAATCACTTTACTATGTATGTGTATATCAAGACATTGTGTTGTGCTCCGTAAGTATATATAGTAACAGAAAGAAAGAGCAAGGGGTGTGTTTGTTGTATGTATTGTGTGTGTGATGTGCCTGTCTCTGTGTATAATGTTGTCTTGGGCCCATGGTGGTAAGAGAAGGCTGGAGAGGGAGGCAGGGTCTAACCAAGGATGCCCCTAAATACCTGAGATGACCTTAGGACTTGTTGGATGGTTTTGAATTTATCCCAAGGGGCTCCTAGAGCCACTGGAAAGTTCACGTGATGTGTGGTCTGGTCCCTCCAGCAGGCAGGAGCGTGGGGGTAGGCTGGAGAGGTGACTCAGGGTGGCAAGGACAGGAGAGCCAGGAGCTGTCTGGGACACCCATGGGGCAGCAGGAACCATGGACTAATCTGTGCAGAAAATGTCTGCATGATTCCCATCGGGCCACCAAGCTGATACCTCTGAAGCCCGTCATAGGCAGGTACACGCTGGCCACCGGGCATCAGGACGTGAACAAGCCCAGCTGCTGTCTCTCTCACATCACTGGGATCTGAGAATTCTTCATTTCTGATTTTCAGGCCTGTGATTTGGCAAGCTTGAAATAACTATTATTTAGCACCTGGAATAAATAGTTTCTGATAGGCACTCTATAAATATTTGGTAAAGGAATGCATGATTTCTGGGTGCATTTTCCATGTTTGTTCAATAGCAGACATAGTCACTTCTTGGTTTAGAGCAGACAGTGTCCCAGGTTATGGCCCCCGCCTGGCCCTGTGTGTATGAGCTCTGAGTACCTTCAGCTGACAAACCTTTCCAGCCTCAATTTCCTCCGAGGTCCTGCTGTGCCCCCCCCCCAATTCCTTTCACTAAATTAAAATGAGGGAACAGATGGACTGCTACTTTGCAAACGGTAAAGGCTGAGAGATCTTTGTTAGGATTTGCTCCATGAGAGGCTGGAGTGGGGGGAGGACAGGGCAGAGTCCGTCCACACCAGCCTCGGGGGGTGGCCGAGGGAGACGCATTTCAGGACAACAACCAGGAGGTGCTCGGTAACTCTGTGAGACCTAAGTGCCTTCAGGGCCTAGAGAAATTTAATTAAATTCAGACAACCTTCACACTCACCATCCAATTCCCACATACCAAAGCAAACAGACCCCTGAAGCGTCTCGGGTTTGCTCGGCGCTGGCTCGCTTCTCTTTGTGTTTCCCCCACTGTCTACTGAGATAAACGGAGGTCCACGGAGAAAATTCCTCCCTTTGAGCCTTTTCAGACCTTTAAGCAGAGATGGCTTCTCTGGCATCGCTGAAGGTTAAAGAATGGCGTGAAGCCTTGAATGGAAACAGAGAGTGTATCTATTTGCTTGGAGAGTTTCCTCTCCAACTCCTTCACGTTAGGCTTCAATAGCGCCGGAGGAACAATGCCCGCTGTGCGCCGTCGGAGAAGCCCCAAAGCAGGAGGAGGCAGTGTGATTCGCTGGAGTCAAGGTCTTCCCATGATGGGGGAAAGCACTTGGTAACGATAATAAAGCACTCAGAAAGTAATGATGTACTTAAATGTACACATGAAGCACTTTTAATGTTTCTTCTTTTGACAAAGAGAAAACTGAAGTGGGCAGCTTCAGTGAAACGGACACCTCTGTCCCTAACTCGTGCCGAGTGGTGGATATAGGAATGTGCGCACCGTCAGCGAAGGCATTGTCACCAAGAAAGCATTCTTTTAGAGGCCGAGAAGCAAGCACTTGCCTCTGTTGGTTTCTCTTTCTTGCCTGTGAAAGCATTTCTGTTAACGTGCTGCTTGAAAAGAGGAGTGCTCGGTCAATGCCTGTAGGAGGCGGACATTTGGAGCAAAATTTGGACATGGAAGAGGTGAGACACCTCTTTTGGTGGCGGGTGAAAGGATGCTAGGATCCTTTTCAGAGAAAAAGGGTCTATTCTGGGTGTATTGGCAGATGGGAGCCTAAGGAGGCCCCCAGGGAGGGAGATGTATTGGTTAGTTAGTGCTACAAAACGCTGTATAACACACCACCCAGAAACTCAGTGGTTTGAAACATCACTTGTGCTCGCCCGTCTGCAGGTGGCTGGGCAGCTCAGCTGGCAGCTCCGCTCTGCACTGTGGATATGGCAGTGCTTGGTGTGGCGGCCTTCTCCATGTGTGTTCCTCTTGGGCCCCCACACTAAGGGGCAGCAGCTACCCAGATGAAAGATTTCTTATGACAACAGCAGAGACTCAAAACAATGAGGTCAATGAAGGTTTAAGTAGGAAACTGTCCAACTCACTCCTGGTCATATGTCACTGGCCAGAGAAAATCTCATGGCCAAGCTCAAAACCAAGAGGTAGGAAAAACCACTCTGTCTAGTGCGAGGCCATATTAAGGATATGAATGTGGGAAGGTGAGAACTGGGGCCAGTCATTCAATCCATCACAGGAAGTAATATTTGCTAAGCCCTGACCATGTGCACTGGTCTGTTACATATTCTTTCTCAGATTTTCTCCTCAGCAATTCTGGAAAGTAGGCATTACTGGTGCCACAAATGAGATCGAACAAGGCAAAGTCACTTGAAGAAGGTCACACAGCAGATTTGGGATTACATGCCCACTGAGCCATGCTGGGATTTTTCCTCATCTGAAAAATGGGTTGAAATCCCATTTTGGCTTCTCTTCCCAAGAAGCTTTGTGTGAAGCTCCAATAAGGTAAAGCATAGGAAATTGCTCATGAGCCTTAAAGCACCGTATCAATGTAAGGCTTTATCATTTAGTATCATCAAAACCATCGCTGTGATGAACACGGGATTTGAGTGTGGCTGGCTCAGCCCTGGTCCCAGGTACCCTGGTGAGTGGTCTGAGTCATGTCCCTTTTCCTCTGGAGACCACTCTTCTCACTTTGAAGAGGGGATAGGAATTCTACCCTTATTTGTTAAATGGTGGAGTTAGGGGTGGCCCTGGGCACAGAGGATGGGAGGGCTGAGGCTGCATGGGTCATAGGGCATAGATGTGGAGAGGGGTTGGTTTTGTAGGGTAGCTAAGTAACCGAAGTCAGTTGTCAAGGTCAAATAAGACCAGACTGTTTCAATCAGCTCAGTGGATGCTGGGTGCTAATCCTGGTGTCAGATAAAGCAGAAAGTTGAACCAAGCAGATGCCCATGGGGAGGACACAGGTTCTGAAGGGATGGCAGAGTATGGGGCAAACTGAGCTCAGAGATTGTTGCAGAAGCCCTGACCTGAACCCCCTGTGAAAACGTGATGCCTTTCCAGTCATGCTGGCCACTTCCGTTGTCTTCTTGCTGGACAGCTGTTGTCGGGGGTTGGGGCTCCCAAAGTGGGGTTTAAGCAGGATAGTACGAGGTCAGGCTGGGATTTGAGAGGGCCAGCACAGCAACAATGGAGGGCAGGTCTGCAGGGCTTGGCTGTAGGTAGGAGATCATCACTGTGGTGATGAGGGCCTGACCCAGGGAGATGCCATGAGGAGGGGACTCCAGTCCCATCAAAGGCCTTTGCTTGGCTGGTCTCTCTTCCTGGACTTCCCTCACCCTTCTGACCACTGTGCCACATCTCATTCCTCCTTTGAGCCCTAGCCCAGCCCCCACCTTCTCCAGCAGCCTCTGTCTGCATTCCTCTAGTGGACCAGGGACGCCATCCTCAAGGTACCTGGTCCATCTCTTCCCTGATAGTTCCTACCACTCCATAAGCCCCTTGAGAGTTTGGGCCACGTTTTTCATTGCTTAGCAGCAAGTTTCTTGTCCTAGAGAATGGTTCCAAAATATTTGTATAGGGAAAGACCACGATGGAGGACTGCTAAGGTCTGATGATGGGACAGGGATCATGCCATGCACTAGTGACCTTGTGGCTAGCAGAGCCTTGTCTGGAGTAGGTACCGGGTGAGCAAAAGGGCGATGGAGTGAGAAAGGGAATACAGCCGTAATTCCCCAGGTTTCTGCAGGTCCCGTAACACTGGACTTGGACACTGCTCTACCCTACAACTTCCATGATAGACGCACCCAGAACCATCAGTGGTTTAAACTCCAGCAGGTTATTTTTCAGTCATGTCTAATGCAGGTGTTCCTGGCCAGGCAGCCACCCTGTGGTCACCTGGTCCCTTCTATCTGTGTCTCTGTGTCCTTGGGGTGCTCTCTCCATTCAGTCAGTGGATGGCAGAGGAGCTTGTGGGAATGCACGAGAGGGTGCCATGGGGCGGGCCTAGACCCAGTGCCCATCCCTTCCTTGTGGTCTCATTTCCTCGGCCAGAGCTCGTCAATTAGGAAGCAGGAACATCTAGTTGGACGTAGGTCCCAAAGAAAAAGAACATGAGTTTTGACAAAGCACACAGTAGTCTCTACCACAGCCAAGTTACTTAACCTGCCTGAGTTTGCTTCAGCTATAAATGGGGAGTCATGGCACCCCTTTCCTCTGTGCTTGTGAGGGTTGGTTGCGCTAAGACACAGGAACTGGCACATGGCAGGTGCTCGGGAGATGTTAGCTCTGTCGTTATCCTTCTCCAGTTATTGCTGGTGTCGTTATTAAATCTGGCCTCAGCCCCATCATACAGGGACCAAAAGCCATTAGTGCCCTTGGCAGCATCTCACAAAGCTCCCCTCTTCAGCCCTGGAGGAACCCGAAGCTGCTTCTCTCGGCTCCCCCAGGTTGTCTGAGAGCCGAGGTCTTTCATCCTCCCCTGACTAAATACATGAGACAGAAACAAAATCCAGGAAGGGGCACTGTGGAGCGTACATTAACCTCCAACCTCGCGTGGAACCGCATGTTCAAGGCCTGCGGGTGTCTCCTTAGCATAGCTTGTCTGGTCCTCAACACCTCCAAAGGTGTTGTCATTGTCATTCAAAATATCTGGAAAAAGAAACTTTATTGAATCCATTTCCGCATTGAATGGAAACATACAAGTCTGCTTCTTTCAATAGAAATGCTTTCAGAGTTTTTTTTTCTCATAAAATTTCTCCTTCTTTAAATAAAAGACCCCCCCCTTTTTGTCCCCCCCTTGGCAGCAGTGTTCAGCAGGAGGTATTATGTGGAGGTTTCTCTACAGTGGGAGCCTTTGGTGACCCTCATCTTTAGGAAGTGCTTAAGCATTCAATAGCCCATACAGTGGCTCTCTAAAAATAAACATCTGCTTATAAAGAATTTAACCTGGGGATGCCACAATTTAGAGGAGAGGGCATCCTTAATGGACTCTTAGGGCAAAGCCGAAAAGGAGTCCATTGCAGCTGGAAACTGACAGCTTCTCATTGTCATGATATTCACGGTGTTGTTAACAGCTGGGCCAGCTGGGCTCGGGCAGTGGAGGTGATGGTGGCTTGCCAGAACAAGTGCCAGGAAAGAAAAGGTATATCTTGCCTGGTCAGTCTGCTCAGGCAGCCCTCTCCTCCTCTGCATGAGACTCCTGGGACAGAATTTATTAATGTTTGGACCCCTATTTGTCAATACATGGAGCAGAAAGAAGAGGAGAGAAAGCAGTTTGGGTATGACCATGAAGACCACCATGGCTGCAGCCAGGCCAGAATCTGCGAGAGTCTATGTGAGCCCTCCACATTCTGACTTTCACATCCACATCAGAAAACTGGAGATGCTAAATATCCTCTCTGGAGTTTCTGTGAGGGCTGGTGCATCTGTGAGACTCCAGCACAGAACCGGGCAGATAATGAGAATTCAGTAACAGTGGGCATGTCACTAAGTCCTCCAAGCTACAGAAGAAAGGCAGAGGCCTCAGGGGCACAGCCCGAAGAGAAATGGGCCTTGCTGTGCTGGGTCTCCGCAAGCAGAAAGAGAAGAAGCCAGAGGGTTGGAAAGATCCAAACATTGGGTGGAGGTTATTTGAGACAAATTCAAAGACTTGACGCTACAAGTGTTATCTCAGGCTTTCCCCAGGACAGCCCCGTGAGAAAGGGTATCAGATCTCACAGGCGAGGAGGCTGAGGCCCAGAGCTATGAGTATGTCGCCCGGCCTGCAGGGAGCAGGAGTCAGACTTTCTCTACCCCACAGCACTAGCCTACACCACACAACATAAAAAAACCAACACTAGCTTGGCTGTTCCACTGGACTGCTCACTGTATAATATCCACCATTTTCCATGGTACAAAGTGCCTAAATGGCATATAGGTGTGGATGGGGACTGGTGGTTAAGATAGAGCTCCTCTGAGCCGTGTGGCTTGCAAGTTAGAGAGGGCCAGATAGTAACAGGTGCTGGTGAAGATGGCTGGTGGGAACATAAAATACTGCAGCCACTTTTGGAAAACAGTCTGGCAGATCCCCATGTGGTTAACCATAGAGTTACCATATGATCCAGCAATTCCACTACCAGGTACATACCCAAGAGAAATGAAAACATATGTCCATGAAAACTTGGACACAGATGTTCATAGCAGTATTGTTCATAGTAGCCAAAAGGTGGAAACAACCTGAATACGCATCAGTGGATGAATGGGTAAACAAAATGTGGGCTAGCCTTACAATACGTGTAGAAAATTATTCTGCCATAAGAAGGAACAAGTTGCGATACATGCTACGATGTGGAAAAACCTTGAAAACATTGTGAAAGGTGAAAGAAGCCAGGCTCACATGCAATAAAGATGGTTGCAGTCCATGAACCCCTGTATCACTCTCCCTCCGGAGAAACCCTAACTGCTCCCTTCTATCTTCGCCTGATTCAGCAGGAAGCAGTTAGATTGAGTCTTCGCCCCTTTTCCCTAACAGCAGTTGGGGTTTCTACTCGGAGAGGGAGAATTGATGCAGAACATTTGGCACCCTAGCCAGCTCAGCGGAGCCGGCGGACCTGCCGCCTCCTCCTTGGTGGTGTTGGTGCTGCGGCAGCCAGCTGAGGAACCAGCGGGCTGGATGACAGGCAAGGAGGGGGACCTCCAACCCCCACCGGAGGCTCCAATAGCCAAAAAGGCTGGACAACCGCTGAGGAGACACCTGTGCCTTGGTGTCTCCTTCACTTTACACTTAGGACTAAATGTGGAACCCCCATTTCCTATGCCTAGGTCAATTTCTTGTGAATTTCCTAGGCCTCAATTCCATGAATGGACTGTATCCATTCATTG
>CAUYRH010098246.1:0-15879 GCA_963574655.1 Perodicticus potto
AATCTCTCCCACTACCAGGAGCTTTGGTGTTTTCTGTATTCTTTTCTGTAAATCAATTCTGTCTTATCACGGACGGGTGGGGGGGGAATAATGTAATGAAGAATAATAAAATACATGTATTTAAAAAAAAAAAAAGAAAAAGAAAGAAGTAATGAAGAATTTTGTGGGACCACAAGGTATATTAGCACTAAGTTTTGGGAGGCAAGGAGGAAGAGGAGGAAGAAAAGGAAAGGGAGAAAGAGGAGGTGAAGATGGAGAAGAAGGAGAAGGGAAGGAGATGAAGATAGAGAAGAAAAAAGGGAATTTACTATAGAGGCTGGATTTGGGGAAATTCATGTATTTTGTTGTTGTTGTTGTTGGAAGGCTCTGGATGTTTAAAATAGTTTTAGTTTCCTTTTGGGCACACTGAAATATTCTTATTCTATCCCACTTTATCTTATCCTAGATTACTTGGCTAGACCTTTCTTTTCTTTCCCATTTGAATTATATTCTCCCTTTATTCCTTTTCTCAGAAACAAGTATTTTGCCCACACACTCACCTCCCTCTTCCTTGCTGGTGCTATGCCCAGTGATCACTCTACTCTTGAGCTCAAACAGCTGTTATTGGTTAGTGTAACCAAACATGTAATGACCTTCCTTTTGCTATAGGTGTAGACATGCCTGCTCTGCCACTGTGCATTGTTCCCCACTTAAATTATAAGCTCCCCCAAAAAGAGAAAGTGCACTTCATGCTTTTTTTGTGCCCAGCTTCACCATCAGCCTATCCAAATGGTTTGAGCATAGCAAGTTTCAACTGTTGAAGCTCCCCAGGAAAAATGAGTTTGTTCAGAGAGAATCTCAATAGTATAAGGGTCAGAGGAGAATGTGGTTTGAGAGGAATGTGGTTTATGTTATGGTTGGAGTGGAATGTGATTTATGTTATGGTTTAGTTTTTAAACCCAATGCAGGCAACCCTTACCCAGAACTGCCTGTTTAGAAGTATTTAGGATAGAGAGCACAAAGTAGTGTTGGGGAATATGTGCCAACTAATACTCCACAAGTAGTGGACGTAAGCCTATAAAGAGATAAGCATTTAGATTTAATAGTCATTGAGTTCTTACTATGTACGAGGCACTACCATCTATGTCAAGAGACATCCTGCCAGGAGGGTATTATTGGCTCTGAATCACATTTGAGGCACTTGGGCTTGGGCAATGATGCCAGTAGCGCAGAATGCAGAGGGAATAGGTGGTAGAAAAATGACAGGAAAGGACGATTCTTGACTTTATCTCTACTAGGTCACAGCTCCCTCTCTCAATAGCTATTTCTTCCAAAAGAAATATTTTTCCATGTTTTAAAGTTGCAATAATGAAAAAAAGAGGTGTGCATTGTATTGAAAGAGATTCTTGACTACATCATACTGGTGATGAGTTATATTATTAATCCAAAACAAATACCTAAAAATAAATATTTACATATTTATAACAAATAAAAACAAACAGAGACAGGATTTAAAGAAAGTATAATTCATCTCCCTATGGTTTCAATCAAATAATGAAATATCTATAAATTTTATTTATGGTGAATAAAAATATTTAGCAGAGTCTTATAAGCTATTTATAGTGAACATATGTCTTTTTTTTTTTTTTTGAACGTTCAGTGAAAGAACCCTCTTCCTTGTGTTGGTTTTGGTGAGACTTCCTTGTGTTGGTTTTTGTGAGTTTTAACTGAGAAGCCAGACTCTAAGTTTACCACAGAATTTCTTTAATTTCTCCCCAGTCCCTAGAAACTGGGTGGGAGAGAGCATAGGTGACCTAAGCCTTGCCAATCTATGTGCTCACCTAGGACTTAGAATGTCAAGTAGGTAAAGTGATCTTGCTCTGAGATGACATAGTGGAAGTGATGACGCAATGGAGTTTTCATTCAGTGATATCAGAGGTGTACAGTGGTAGTGGTGATTACGTTCCTTCCAGATTCCCATCCCTCGCCTTCCTTGCCCACTTCCTGTTTTCCAACTGGGCTTTTTTTACTCTTCTCATTCAGAAAGCAATTACACTTCTGAATCACTAGAGCCTAAGTTACCTCAAGTGATTGTGCTTGTAACGAACAACATATTTACGTGACAGTGCTATGAGAAAAATATATCATATAAGCCATAGTACTGATGGGAATAATTAAGTTAATCTTTGTAGCTCTAAGTTTTACCAGGGACATGTGGATAGTTTTCAAAACACAGTGATTCACAACCCACACAGCCTTGGGGTGCTTGGAGTTAATGACCAATGTCAACATGGATGCACCATTTGAATGTTTAGCCTCATGATGCTGGTCGTTTCCCACGATGAGATGTGTCAACACCAGGTACACAACTTTGGGAGAAGTACTGTGCAAGGCTCCCAAGCTTAGAGGTCACTTCTTTCTCCATGACCAACTATGCAGCCCTTACAAATACCCAACTTCTCTAAGTTTTAGTATCCTCATATGTTCATTGGGGGTAAATGCCTATACTTTTGTGGTTATAATTAGAGTTCATGAATCTGAAATACCTGGTAGACACTGATAAACACGGGTACTAATTTCTTTCTTCTCCTGTTACAACTTCCATTAATTACCACATTCAGTGGAAACCATTGTCCATACCGAGGGAACTATAAAGAAATGATTGCCAGGCACAGTGGCTCATGCCTCTAATCCTAGCACTCTGGGAGGCTGAGTCAGGTGGATTGCTTGAGCTCAGGAATTTGAGACCAGCCTAAGCAAGAGTGAGGCTCCATCTCTACTAAAATAGAAAAACTAGCTGGGCATAGTGGTGGGAGCCTGTAGTCCCAGCTACTTGGGAGGCTGAAGCAGGAGGATCACTTAAGCCCAAGAGTTTGAGGTTGCTTTAACCTATGGTTATGGCACTCTACCCAGGTCAACAGAGTGAGACTCTATCAGAAAGAAAGAAAGAAAGAAAGAAAGAAAGAAAGAAAGAAAGAAAGAAAGAAAGAAAGAAGGAAGGAAGGAAGGAAGGAAGGAAGGAAGGAAGGAAGGAAGGAAGGAAAGAAAGAAAGAAAGAGGGTAGCTCCTGTGGCTCAGAGGAGTAGGGCACCAGTCCCATATGCCAGAGGTGGCAGGTTCAAACCCAGCCCCTGCCAAAAACTTCAAAAAAAAGAAAAAAAAGAAAGAAAGAAGAGGGAGGGGAGGGAAGTGAAGGAGAGAGGAGAGGGGAGGAGAATAGCAGAGAGGAGAGAATTGACTCAAAGAGTTGGCTCTCAAAAGGCCAGGGGACAAATTACATATTCATATATGTGTCTATGGGTGGCTACTAGGATTCATGGAAATATTTATAATTTTGATTATTTATTTATTTATTTATTTTTTAAATTTTTATTAAATCATAATTGTGTACATTGGTGCGATCATGGGGCACAATGTGCAGACTTCATATACAATCTGAAATATTTTCATTGAACTATTTAACATAGCCTTCATGGCCTTTTAATCACTATATGAAGACATTTATATTCTACATTTAGTAATTTTCACTTGTATACCATGGAATACTATGCAGCCTTAAAGAAAGATGGAGACTTTACCTCTTTCATGTTTACATGGATGGAGCTGGAACATATTCTTCTTAGCAAAATATCTCAAGAATGGAAGAAAAAGTATCCAATGTACTCAGCCCTCCTATGAATCTAATTTAAAGGTTTCATATGAAGGCTATAACCCAACTATAGCACAAGAATATGGGAAGGGACGGGAGGGGGTAGGTTGGGGTGGAGGGAGAGTAATTGGTGGGGCCACACCTATGGTGCATCTTAGAAGGGTACAGGCGAAACTTACTAATTGCAGAATACAAATGTCTTCATACAATAACTAAGAAAAAGCCATGAAGGGTATGTTAAACAGTTTGATGAAAACATTTCAGATTGTATATGAAACCAGAACATTGTACCCCTTGATTGTACTAATGTACGCAGCTATGATTTAATAAAAAATAAAAAGAAAAAAAGAAAAAAGAAAGGAAAAAAATATAATAATACATGTATTCATTCATGCAGAGTCTCCCTGCCTCTAAAAAATAAATAAATAAATAAAGCTACATCTGTTTCTGATTGCTGTGAGTGGTTATGAGAAAATAGTACAGTCTGTCTGAATAAGTTTTGACTGTGAATGACAATGCAAAAATAGTCATAAATGCTACCATTTAAAGTTCATCATATTTTTATTAGTTTAGTCTTACCCTCTGTAATTAATGGAGGTTGACCTTTTGTATCCATTGTTGCTTATTTGAACACTAAGGAAAACATTGTTAGGATTTTAGTACTTACTATTTAAACATTTTAAAATTATATGCAATCAAAACCCAGTTTTCTCTTGAAGGCAAAGTCTGTCACACACACACAAAACACTACAGTACAGACATAAGCAAACTTACTTGTTATGTTAAACCTAAGGAAAACGTAAAAATAAAGGTAGCTACAAATATTGAAATAAGGTTTTAAAATAAATAAAAGGAGGAGGAGAAAATCCTGCACACTCAATTTGTACATACCCTAAAGACTCCTATATTATCTATACACTAAAGGAAGGTGGCCTGAGAAACAAAACAGGAACTCAATAGGACACTATGACCCTACATGTGCAGATGCAGGGACTGTGGTGATGGCACACACCACACCTAAGGGCAAGGGTCAAAGACAAGGATTGAGGCATGGCATCAAGAGGCCCAGACCCAGTCATGCGGCAGCTATACCCACCCCAGCCTTGAAGGGAGCAAGGAGAGGTTGGTGTCATCTGAGCATAGGATACAGCTGTCCAGGGCCCAGAATCCTGCCCCCACCCTCTCCCCTACTGTCTCCCCCTTCACTGCTGAGGCATCAGCACCCAGAGGACCTAGGCCATACAGAGCAGATGACTCAGCCTTCTGGGACACAGCAGGCCTCTATGGCACTTGGGAGACATCCGTGGCTCTGTGCAGTGGAACTACACGTGCTGTACTTTTGTACATCTCTAGCATCTGTGGCTTTTGTCGAGCTTCTGCTGTATCTTCAGTATGGTGGCAATTGGGAGGTAAGATAGAAGAGCAGTTCCAAAAGGCCTGAGGACCACGGAGCTCATGTCCTGCAGAGGGGTAGGGGGACAGTGAGGGCCCAGGGACACTCAGGTAACACTCACTTTACAGACACTTAGGGCAGGGCCAAGGTGTCTGGGGTGACAGTAGACCATCAGGAGTGGACATGTGACCTGAGATCTAAAGGCCAATAGGAGGGCAAGAAGGGGCGGGGCAGAACATTCCAGGCAGTAGAACAAGTGGGATCAAGGTCTGAGAGCTCAGCCTGGAGGAGGCTAGAATTGGAGGAAAACAAGGGAGGGCAGGGGAGAGGGGTGCCGGATGCACAGGTGACAGCCTCAGTGTCCTAACAATCCCTGAGAGGGTTCCAGTGTGTGACGGTGAGAGAGATGAAGACACTGTGACATGGTTTTAGAGATCTGTCTAGCTGTTGGGTGAATGAGTGTGAATGGGGGCAAAAGTTGGAGAAGGTCTTGACAGGGCCTCAAAGGAGCAAGAGGGTTACCCCAGGAAGGTAACCAGGATGGAGAAGTGAGAATTTGTGGGTGCAGGGCAGGAAATGGACATGAAAGATGATACCCTGGGGAGAATTATTACTGCTCCTTGTGGGGCCAGGACTGACTTAAATCATCCCTCCAAAAATCTGTGCAGGAGATGAAATGAGGCAGCTTAAGGCAGTGCTGTTTTAGCCCCATGAAACTGTCTTCTGTGGAATAGTGTGGGTAAGATGTCCATATAGGACTTCCATTTGGTTTTTATGATCCTTGCTGGCTCCTGTGACCTCAACCATCCAGGGTGCCTGAGACAGGTACTCCAAGGGCAGGTATAGGAAAGATTCCAGGACAGGGTAGGAACACTCAAGTACAAAATATCTACACCTGTTTGGAGCCAATACAACATTACCAGAGGGGACACAGAGAAGAAGATTAGGTTCCAGAGTTTCCAGTCAGTGCGGGAAAAGCTAGAAAGCCCAATGTATATGGTTGGCACAGTCAGTACTGGTGCTACATACTCCATCACTGTCACTGCATTGGCCAGGAAGTGATGGGAAGGTCACAAGGAACGTGACCCTGAGCTGAATATTTCATGTAGGGGATATCTACAGTGTTCTGCAAACTTCATAGTACTTAGGAATCTCCTGAAGATCTGGTTACAATGCATATTTGCAGCCATCAGGCCTTGTATGGAGACTGAGACTCAATATTGTGCCAGGTGATGCCCTGGCTAGGATCAGACGGAATTGCCAGACACTTAGATAATTATGATGGGAGTGGTGCGAATGTGAAGGGGCTGGGCATTTCTAGCAGGAGGCCCAGCGCAACTCAGGCTCAGGGTCAGAAGCATCCTGGATGGGGGATGGGGAGTCTTGAGTTTGACAGTTAGCATGCTGGGGCCCAGATCCACTCATTTGCTCAGTCCTGGGGTTCCTCCCCTCCTGGCAACCACTTGTTCTTTCTGTCTATACTCAATCCATCCCCTTTCTTACATAAATCCTACCTTCTCACTCTGTTCTCTCTTTTTCTCCAACATCCTAGTGCAAGACACCATGGTCTTTACTGGAGCAATTTCTCTTGCAGCAGCCCCCTTTATGGGACCACCTTCACTCTTGGCCCATCGTCTTTTGCTATGCAGGAGCCAGATCAGACCTTTCACCAAAAGTGTCAGGCCAGCACCTGACAGGAGTGTGATGAGTGTGCAGCAAACCTGCCCTGGCCCCATCTCTCTGACTCTGGGGCATAAAGGGCAAACATCCCATTTGCCATGTTTGGTGCTTGATTTGTGTCTGGAATATTATAAAAAGCTCTCCTTTTTCCTCCTAAAATGTTCAAGGAAAATCAGCAATTGTGAAAATCACAAAATGATAACTTATCTCAGGTCAAACTTTTCCAGAAATAAGCATTTCTTTTTGTTTAGAGAATTCATTATTATTTTGTGAGATAGAGTCTCACTCTATCCCCGAGCAGAGAGCCATGGCATCAGTCTAGTTCACAGCAAACTCCAGCTCCTGGGTTCCTGATACTCCTGCTTCAGCCTCCTGAGTAGCTAGAACTACAGACACACACCACACTGTTCAGCTAATTTTTCAATATCTAGTAGAGATGGGGTCTTGCTCTTGCTTAAGCTGGTCTTGATCTCCTGAGCACAAGTGATCCACCTTCCTTGCCCACCCAGAGTGCTAGAATGAGAGGCGTCCATCTCTGTACCTGGCCCAGAAATCACCATTTAAAAGTATACAGTATGTGGCTTAGTGCCTGTAGCACAGTGGTTATGGTGCCAGCCAGATACACCAAGGCTGCCAGGTTTGAATCCGGCCTGGGCCAGCTAAATAACAATGGCAACTGCAACAGAAAATAGCCAGGCATTGTGGTGGGTGCCTGTAGTCCCAACTACTTGGGAGGCTGAGGCAAGAGACTCTTAAGCCCAAGAGATTGAGGTTACTGTGAGCTGTGACACCACAGCACTCTACCGAGGGGTGAGACTCTGTCCCCCAGCCAAAAAGTATATAGTATGTATTTTCCATCTACAGCTCATATTTTCATCTTCTTGCCTTTGTTTCTCACAGATGAAGTGTTTTTATTTTGATGATGCCTAACTTATCCTGTTGTTTTCTTTTTATTGACCAGGAGTTTGGTGTCAGGACTAACAACTCTTTACTTAACGCTAGTTTTGAAGAATTTCTCCTGTTTTCTTCTAAAACTTTTATAGTTTCATATTTTGTATCCCCCTAATTTATAACCTGTTGTGAATTATGTTTGCATATGGCTTGAAGTGTAGGTTGAAATTCTTTCTTTTTTCTTTCTCCTGTGGATATTCGTTTGTTCTAGGAAATTTTGTGAAAATATTATCTTTCCTCTATTTTATTACTTTGGCAGTTAAATATTACCAAATATCACTTGGTTGTCCAGGTGGATAATTTCTGAGTTCTCTATTTTATTCTAGGGATCTGTGTCTCCTTCCCCACACCACACTCTATCTTTTAGTGTAGCTAAACAGTAATTTTTAAAATTACATAGTATGATTTTTCCAATTGTGTTCTCTTTCAGAACTGTTTAGAATAACCTTGTTCATATCAACATCTTTCTGTAATTCTGATGATAGCAATTGGCATTAAATTTATAGATTAATTTAGGCAGAATTGATATATGTTGTGTTTTCCAATTCATGTAACTCTCTCCTTTTATTTGAATTCTGATTTCTTTTATTAGCTTTTTTATTTTTATTTTTCAAGGATACATAATAGTTGTACATATTTATGGAGTACCTGTGCTATTTTCATGTATACATGTATACAGTGTAAAGATGATGTCTAGGTAATTGAGATATCCACCACCTGAAACTTTTATCATTTCTTGGTGTTGTGAGCATTCAGATCTTTTCTTCTAGCTATTTTGGCATATATAATAAATTATTTTTAACTATAGTTTGCTGTGTTGTGCTATCAAATGCTAGAATTATTTCTTCTATCTAACTATATCTTTGTACTGAGAAACAAACTCCTCTTTGTTCTCCCCTCTTTTTAGGTTCCCATATCTGGGTAAGAATATGTGATATTTTTCTTTCGGTACCTGGCTTATATGTCTTCCTGTTCTATCCATTTGCTGCAAATGACATGATTCCATTCCTTTTTATGGCAAAATATTATTCTATTGTGTCTATATACCACATTTTCTTTATCTATTCATCCATTGATAGACTTGATTCCCTATCTTGGCTACTATGAATAGTCCTGGAATAAACTGTTTCCAGGAGTGCAGGTAACTCTGTGATATATTGATTTCCTTTCTTTTGGATATAAACCCAATAGTGGAATTGCTAGATCACACAGTAGTTCTAGCTTTACTTTTGGAAGAAATTCCATCCTGTTTTCCATAGAAGCTGTACTAATTTTTACATTACCAACAAAAGTATATGAGTGTTACCCACTCTGGTTGTCCTTGCCAGAATTTGTTACTTTCTGTCTTTTTAGTAATGGCCATTTTCACTAGAGTTAGATGATACCTTATTGTGGTCTTGATTTGTATTTCCCTGATGATTAGTGGTGGTGATGATTCTTTCACATACCTATTGACCATTTATATGTCTTCTTTGGAGAAATGCCTATTCAGTTCTTTTGCCTATTTTTTTTATCTTAAATTTATTAAGACATTCAGCTATGTCTGTCAGAAAACATCCAAATTTACTACTAAAAATAAAGTCACATACTATATTAGGAAAAACACTTTTTGAGCCAAGCCTATTGTATAAATAAATGACTAGTTTGTTTTCATATTAAAAATCGCATAAAAAATTATATTCCCCCTCCGTTCTACCTGTAGCCATGATGAATGTAAAAATTTAAATATGACACATCCTTGTCAAAGAAAAGGTGCAAAGTCTATTAACAGATTTAAAAGTGGATTTTTGCAAAAGGTGATCATACAGTTATATACTCATTCTCAAAGTGCAAATAATGCCATAATTTAATACTGTTTTGATTCAGTTGCAAGAATTAAACAATACACAGGATTGAAAAGTACACTCAGGGCCTCTATCAGTGCCCTAAAGCCCTTACCACTTGGATCTCCTTCACTAAAGTGGACTCTAAAGTGTTCATTAGCGTTTTAGATTACTTCACACAGTCAATGAAGTATACAATATATTAAGAAAAGTTTCATACACATCAAAATATTGAAGATCTGTCATAAAGTTCGAGAGTCTCGGATTACATGAATGCACCCTCAAGGCCTAAGTGCCCACCTCCCCCTTCTTTAAAGCTCATACAAAGTATGAGCATGCTTCAATCTTTGAATACAATCAATGCTTCTACACCTTTGATTTCATTTCTGTGCTGTACAAGACTAAATAATCACCTGCCTGAGTTCCAATTAATTAAGGGCAAAGAGGCTGAAGAAAAGGGCTGGTCACTACTCATACTTGATGATAATGATCTGTCCCATGGAAAGTGAAAGGTCAGTTCCACTTTAGCCTGCTTTTTCCCATGCTGTCCTCATGGTTTTCCTTAGCCTCTTTCAACACTCAAATCTGATTTTATTTATCCCTTACACAGCAGGGGCAGTTTCTGGAATTGCTGAGGTTGAATTTTCTTGGCAAACCTCTATAAAACATCACCACAGAATATACAAATACATTTTGATTAGTATACATTGCAAAATTTCTTCCACAATGTCAGGGGATGAAAGCAGGTGATATTCACTGAGAGTACTTCCTGGATTAGATCCTTGGAATGTCAGTTTTCTGCCTGATCATCGCATATATTCATTCCTGAAATTGAGCATGAATGCCATCTTAACTTTTCTTCCAGAGTACTGAAGTAAATTTCCTGCTTCTTTTCATTTTGATTGACTCAACAGTACATTCTTCATCTTTTGCACTATGAGGATATTCTTTGGGGTCACAAGCCCCTTCCTGGCTATCTGGTCTTCTGGCAGTGTGCTCATTATTGTCCCTAGAACCTTCCTGTATCCTGGTTCCTGGAGGATGCTCTTGGCCTGGTGTTTAGTACCTTCTTGAAACATGACATTTTGCTCAGCTCCAGCCTGAGGCTGTGGAACTGGCTCAGTTCCAAATCCGAGAAGCTGGGAGGAGTTTTTGAGGTGGCAGTGGCACAGAGGGCACGTCTTCTGGACATACAGCCATTTCTTTAGACAGCCTGCATGGAAGAAATGACTGCAAGGTGTGATCACAGCAGATTTAATGTCCTGATAACAGATGGCACAAATATCATTGTGTTTATCAAGCTGTTCTTTAGTAGCAACAGGTAATGATTTAATCTTATTCACAGCATCCCTGTGGAGAAGAAAGCTCTTCTACCCAACAGGGCCCAAAGCCACACATTATAATAGGAATGGATGAAGATGATCATTGAGCCCATCACTTTCTACTTTCTGAAGATGGTCTCTGAGACACCATAGACCACCACACAGAGGGCCACAAGAAACTCCAGTAGGCAGCAAGTGCCGTTCACATAGTAGATGACATCATCAATGTTTTCTACTGGCTGAATTCCTTAACCATAAATAAGACATAAATAAAAAGTGTTCCCAGAACCTGAAGAGAAGTAAGAATGCTGCTGAAAATAATGATAAGAAGCCAAAAATTCATGTGGAAAAACTGGCAAATCATATAAGCCATATAAGCAGGAAATACCAGTAAAAATAAACAAAGGCTTACAGTATGGAAGTGATTCCAGAAATTCTTATTTCTAGATGCTCCCAGTGCCAAAACAATAGGATCTGCAATCTCCAGCATAGACTGCAGGATAGACGCCACAACAATAAAAAGGATAATACTGATCAGGAATGCCCGGTGCACAAGCCCGATTCTATCAGCCCAGTCTGCACTGCCAGGATTAAGAGTGTTACTCCTTCTGTCATGCCCCAATTCATGGCAGAATCATTCATGAAAGCTCAATAACCCTGCAAGTAAAACTTGCAGAGTGTCAAAACACCCAAAGCAACAAAACAAACTGTGAAGACCAAACCCAAAAGAGAATAAGGAATGTTGCAGCATTCAGCAATACTTGTCAGAAAAAGGAAAAGAAGTCTTTCCCGTGATGCAGGCTGATCTCGAGTACTGAAATAGGAGTAAATCTGAAGAGCAAATAGGACGAGCCAGAAAACCATGAAAAGAACAGGGACTACCAGTTGATTCCACAGACATTCCCAAGGCTAGAAGGCCATATACTTCTACTACCTGAACCAATTCTCTGTATGCAGACTTAGCAAAGTTATGCAGTACTAAAAGATTAGACCCAAGAAAATAGAGAACTTCCAATCCCATCAAAATAATAGCAAATTTGTTGATGATAACAATAGTCTCCAGGGAAACAAGGCAGAGTCGTACTAGCAGAGGAAGCATGTGGGCTGAAAAGAGCCAAATTGGCTTGGTTTTCATGACACAGGAGCATAAAGTACACACCACCAACTGACCTATTTAGGCTGTAGTAAACCGATTCATGGTGAGAGGTTCTAAGTACTTTAGTCCTTCATTGGCAAACTCCAGTTCACTCCTAACATAGTCCCTAGGGATTTGATGTTCAGCATAGCGGAGCAGGAAAGTCAAAAAATATAGATAAAGCTGAACCAGATGCTTCCTGGGCAAAATAAGTAGCACAACACTTAAGATATACCTTACATAACGCTTATTAAGAGCCAAATACTTACACTGAAAAAGAGAGTTGTTACTGAGACTACTTCTTTGGATCTGCTGGAAAAAGGAGCTGACATACCATCTGTTACAGGACATCCAACAGCATGATGCTTGGCACCCTCAAGGCCACATTTAACACTGCCTCCAGTTTCTCCTTTGCAGCCATCTTTGTTTGTTTGTTTGTTTTTCCCCTGTAAAGTAGATCTAGGGCTAAGGCCTACCTCCCTGCGAGGCAGCGCTGCAGGGAGGCCAGCTCTGCAACTCCAGGGTTCTCTCGCCTGCCCTCCCTTCTCCTCTGGCGGTGGCAGCAGTGGCAGGGGTGGGACGGCGTGGCTCACAGCAGCAGCTCTTCTGCACTGTTTCTTGGTTGCTTTGTCTTGGGAGGAGCAGAGGCAGTGGCAGCGGCAGAGACCCAACCCATGCAGTAACCATCGTCTACTGGGCAAGAGCCAAGTCCCTCAGCAGCAGGTGGCAGCAGCACCCATGGCCTCCTGCACTCGCTCCTCTCACACCCTCTTTTGCCTATTTTTAAATCAGATTTTATTTTGTTATTATGGTTACTTCTTTAAATATTTTGGTTATTAATCCCTTTCTTTATTGGATAGATAGTTTGCAAATATTTTGTTCTATACCATAGGTTGTTTTTCCCACTGTGTCAATTATTTCCTTTACTGGGCGGTAGCTTTTTAGCTCAATGTGGTACTATTTGTCAAATTTTGCTTTGTTTGCTAGTATTTTTGAAGTCTTTCTCAAAAACTCTTTGCCATTACCAATGTTGTAAAGCATTTTGTTAGCCAGTGTGAATAGGAAAGGCCCCAAAGTCGGGGGAAGGAGGGAGGGATGAAGAAATAAAACACACAAGAGACAAAGATCACACAAGAGATAAGGATGGGATGGGGAGGTTTGGTGCAGCTAGTGACTGCAGCCAGCACCAAACCATGTGAACAGCTTTACTTATACAGTACCTAAATAAGGTTGCTTATATTAACAATACTCACATCAGCAGGGAAAGTGAGTGGGAATACTTTCATCTTACAAGGTTGACACGAGATAATAGTACAAGGGGTAAAGATTAACTTCAGGGTGAGAAGGCTATGTCCTTTTAGGCAAAGGATAGAAAGGTATACAGAAGCTATGTGAATTCTGCCACAGGGAGCAAGGAGACAACACTGAGAGGAGAAGCAGTTTGAGGGTCATTCCCTGAGTACAGCTCCCAGGCTGTGGGGGTCTTGCCACCTCACAATCTGTACTCCACAGTCCTCCCTTTTTATTTCTTAGTGCCAATTAATGAACAAATGATTTTAATTGGGGTCACTTCACTCTGACTTTGCAGAAGAATAATAAACAACAGCTATCATAGCTGTGAAAAGCTTTTTGGGGGTGACTGGCTCACCACAAGATCAGCTCACTTAGGGGTCAGCTTGTTTAGTTGTTCCCATGTTAGGGGCTTCACTTTTTGTGATGTCTTGGCTTGGCAGTGATATCACTTGCGGAGTCAATCTCAGCTTCTTCAGTGGTGGCACAGGAAGTTTATCTGGGTCCATGTCTGACCAACCCTTCAGGGAGCCAACAGAAATTGTTCTAGGAAAAACACAAACATGTCCTGTCCCCCATATTAGAACAGGATCCAGTCCTTGCCTAATACCAATCAGAGGGACCTTCCATAGCACCTCAGGATGCTTAGGATTAGGTGCATTCCAAAATCCCTCTGGTGTTGTGTGTCCTTGGATATGAATATTTTAAAAATTTAAAGGAAAATGGGTGTGAGAGAGAAGGTTATGCGGTGTATTGGGGTATATCTCTCCCTTCTTTGACTTATCAAACTGAAGTTTAAGAGTACAGGTAGCACATTCAACAATTCCTTGGCCTTGAGGATTATACAGAATACCTATTTTGAAAGCAATAGAGAAGGTGGAACAGAAAGTAAGGAAGTCTTACTAGTATAAGCAGGACTGTTTTGTTGTTGTTGTTGTTGTTGTTTTTGAGACACAGTCTCAACTTGTCACACTAGGTAGACTGCCGTGGTGTCACAGCTCACAGCAACCTCCAACTGTTGGGCTTAAGCAGTTCTCTTGCCTCAGCCTCCCAAGTAGCTGGTACTACAGGTGCCTACCACAATACCCAGCTATTTTTTTGGTTGTGGTTGTCATTGTTGTTTGGCATGCTCAGGCTGGATTTGAACCCACCAAGTCTGGTGTATGTGGCTGGCACCCTAGCTGCTTGTACAAGCACTGAGCCTGTATTTGGTTTTGATGAGATATGGAATACCCAAAATAGAAAAGGCAATCAAACAATGGGCTATTACCTGTTTACCAGATTCTCCTGTTCTAGCAGAAACAAAAATGAACCCAGAGTGTCAGTGGTAACACAAACAAAGGAAAGCTTCCCAAAAGAAGGGATATGGGCTATATCCATTTTCCATAACTGACCAGGTAGAAGACTATGAGGTTTCACACCAAAATGAGGAACAGGGAGAGTTTGAGGACAGCAAAGACAGGTATTACCAATTTGTCAGGCAGCCTTACGGGTAATATGGAATTGTCGTTGAAGAGCAGCAGCATTTTCATGATGAAGGGCAAGGGATAATTCTGCAGAAGAATGTGATGAAAGAAAGAAAGATGAGTGTATTTGTCAGCCAATGCATTTCCATGGGCAAGCAGACCTGGAAGGGAAGAATGAGCTCTAAGGTGCTCAACAGAGCATTGTCCTTTGTAAGTGAAGAAACTGATTAAAGAGAGATTCATCAATAGAATGTCTGATGAGAGCCATTTCAATAGTGGCTAGTATGCCAAGTAAATATTTGAGGTCTGTGTAAAGGTTGAGAGGTTGAGAAAAATGAGTAAAAGCCATAATGACAACATGTAACTCTACTCTCTGAGCTGAAGTATAAGATACCTTTTCAGTAAACACTTCATCATTAACAACCATAAGTGGCAATACCTGAAGTAGAGCCATCAGTAAAAAAGGTAGGAATGTGTGAAGAGGTGGCTGAAAAACAATAGTGGATGGGAAAAGGAAGGGAGTGGTAGAAACAAATTAAATAATCTTATATGGAAGATAGTGGCAATCTGTCTGTCCAGTAAATACAGTTTGCTACCAGGAGAAAGTTTCCCAAAGCCATTGTTGTTGGTCAGAAGAATATGGTAAAACAATGAACATGGGATCAGTGCCCAGGAGCTGCCAAAGACACTATTGGCCTTTATGAACCAATGCAGCAACCATTTCATAATAGGGAGTTAAAACTCATTTTCGTGTTGTGCTAAAATGCACCCATTCCAAAGGACCAAGAGATTGCTATAACCAAGCAGTAGGCATATGAGAAGGAGGTAAAATTAGTAGACAGATATGAAAATGAAGATCAGTGAGAGTAAGCTATGCCCTTTGCAAAGCACAATTGACCTTAGTTAGAGCTTCTATTGCAGTGTGTGTTAAATAATGAGAACAGGAAGGTTAGCTGGTTCTTTAAGAATATCAGAAAGGGGCTCGGCGCCTGTGGATCAACAGGCTAAGGCGCCAGCCACCTGAGCTGGCGGGTTCGAATCCAGCCAGGACCCGCCAAACAACAATGACGGCTGCAACCAAAAAATGGCCGGGTGTTGTGGCGGGCGCCTGTAGTCCCAGCTACTTGGGAGGCGGAGGCAAGAGACTCACCTAAACCCAGGAGTTGGAGGTTGCTGTGAGCTGTGATGCCA
>CAUYRH010098248.1:0-14269 GCA_963574655.1 Perodicticus potto
CCTGCAATCCCAGCTACTTGGGAGGCAGAGGCAGGAGACTCGCTTGAGCCCAGGAATTGGAGGTTGCTGTGAGCTGTGATGCCACAGCACTCTATCCAGGGTGATAGCTTGAGGCTCTGTCTCAAAAAAAAAAAAAAAAAAGAAAAAAAATTAAACAACCACTATACTAAATAGTCACAGAGCACATGAAAGGCACCCCGGCCACTGGTCAGGGGAATGCAAATTAAAAATACAATGAGCTGTCACCACACACTCACCAGAATAGCCACAATTAAAAAGACTGACGACATCGGAAAAGATGTGAAAATATGAAAACTTCCATTCTCTGCTGGCAGGAGCATAAATTGGTTCCACCACTTGGGAAAAGCCTGTCACTTGCACCGCTAAATGCATCCCCAAGAGAGACAAGCACACAGAAGCCACCAGGAGACACATCCGAGAAACTCTTTATTTAACAGCTTTATTCATGGTAACCCCAAAATGTCAGTCGGCAGGTAAACCAGCTGTGGTCCGTCCCTGTGTTAAAAGAGAACATAAAAACGAACAAACCAGTGCCATCAAGTCACAAGGATGAGTCCTGCTGAGCGAGGGAAGCCAGAGCAAAGGAGACCTGGGAGTCTGGTGTCATTATGAAAAGTTCAAGAGCGGCCAAAACTGATACTGTGACAGAGGTCAGAATAGGGTCATAGGTGGGGTGTGGGTGGGGGATCGACTAGGACAATCCACAGAGGGCTAGAATTCCCGGAGCTAGAATGTTCTACATCTTGATCCGAGTGGTGTGTAAACACGTGTGTACATACAGAAAAATCAGGCTGCTGTATGCTTTAGGTTTATGCGACAAAAATGAATACAAGGAGGGGGACTGGCGTGGGTGTTGGCTCAAACAAACTCCCAGCATAGCTTCTCTGGGTCAGGAGCTAAGACCTTGGGGCTGCCTGCACAGGCGGCCTTGGGGCTACAGGTGCAGATTGCCGCATGACTCACCTGGGAACACTAATGCCCATTCTCAAGTTGACAGTTTATCCTTGCAGATAAAGAAAAGATTCATTTATGAGTTTACTCAACACAGAACAAATGACTGCGGTTTATCAGGCAATTAAATACACAGTGGGGGTATGTGTGTGCATGAGTACGTGTGAAAAGAGGTACATTTTCTCATGTAAGAGACGCTCTTCCAGTGAAAATGAGGTTTCTTCCAGGAGGTAAATAGGGGCTGACTCAGGGCTCCCTGAATAGAAATACTGTGTTTAGAGACTGGGTAGAATTTATCTGCCCTAAGACAGGGACTTTGACCCCATTTGCTTACCAATAGTTTCTCTGTTCCTGAAGCAACTTGCTATATCGGTTTAAGGTGGGTTTAGGTGATAATTTACTCGTTATTAATATTGCCCCCATCTGTTTCTTTACAAAGATAACAAATGAAAATCTGAGATACATGTGGGGTTTTTTATGTCCTAAAAATGCATTGCTTTCAAATGCATTCTTGACTTGTTTATTGGATATGTATTAAACGCCTGCAGCGTGCCGGGTATTCAGTTCATAACCCTCCTCCAAGGAATGTCACAAAAATTTAATGTAAAGAAAAAGAATATCATTAAGCATTTAGTAACGTGTTTGCATTTTAGATGTGAACTTTATTCCTATTTATTACTAACGTAGTTTGAAACAGTCTTGGTGGGGGAACTCTTCAGGGTAAAGAATTCTAAGCACCAGTCAAAAACATCCATAATATGGGTGGCGCCTGTGGCTCAAAGGAGTAGGGCACCAGCCCCATATGCTGGAGGTGGTGGGTTCAAACCCAGCCCTGGCCAAAAACTGCAAAAAAAAAAAAAAAAAAAAAAAATCCATAATATTTATGGCAATTGTCAGAAAATACTGGTTTACAAAACATGTAAATTCTGCCACGTGATATTAGATAAGTGTTTTTAAGTTTTAATATATATAAACAGCACCAGTGCTCTTATGAAATATGTAGACCCCCAAAAGTAGCCCCCAGCTTGTGACTCAGTACATTTTGCGTGGGGCCCAGGAATCTGCATGCTTAAGCACACCAGCACCTGAGTGCTGGCTTATCCATACTCACTCCACGTTACCTTTGCAGACATGCAACAAATACATCTCCAACAAATGGATAGCTCAGAAGTGAGTGCAACCACAATAATTTACCTCTAAATAGAATCTCAAATTTTGAGCATACTAAGAGACTACTTTTTTGGTGGTGGGGAGACAGTCTCACTCTGTTGCCCTGGGTAGAGTGCCATGGTGTCATCATAGCTCACAGCAACCTCACACTCCTAGGCTCAAGCAATCCTCCTGCCTCAGCCTCCCAAGGAGCTGGGCCTACAGGTGCCTGCCACAATACGCAGCTAGTTTTTCTATTTTTAGTAGAGACGTGGTCTTGCTTTTGCTCAGACTGGTCTCAAACTCTTCGGCTCAGGCAATCCACCCTCCTTAGCCTTCCAAAGTACTAGCCTCAAGTGCCCCATCATGTCTGACCTCCCCAAGTGCTGGGATTACAAGTGTGAGCCACCAATTAAGCCACCTTAGCCTTCCAAAGTGCTAGGATTATAGGCGTGAGCCACCACTCCTGTCCAGATCCTGGAACTCCATCTTTACCCTAGCACTTAGAGACAAGACCAATGGCTTTGTCTTCCTTTATAGGGAATCTTCATTGTGGGCTTTGGTGGCAACTGTTTGTCCACAGGCAGCATTTGCTCCCACATTGCCTCAATCCACTTAATAATGAGCCGAGCTTTAATAATATTTCTAAAGGTGGGATGAAATGCCTGGTGAAGTGGAAGCCACCTCTCCCTGGACACGTCAAGATCTTGCTAGCTCACCTGCTAGGTGACTGCAGAGACCCGGAGCGGTGGCTCACACTTGTAATCCCAGCACTTGGGGAGGTCAGACATGATGGGAGCACTTGAAGCTAGGAGTTTGAGACCAGCCTGGGCAACACAGCAAGACCCTTCACCTCTACAAAAGTCATTTCCCTGTCCTTTGGGAGAGAGTACTACTTAATCCAATAATGTCCAAATCTCTTCCAATTTCAAGATTTTGTGATTCCAGGTCATCTTCATTGCCACCTAATGGTTACTTAGTAAAGATTTCTCTGGACTGTCAGAGGCACCCTGAGTTGTCATTTCCGTTTCCTCCAGCTGTGTTTCTCTCTCCGGAATCACACGGTTGGCTGTGATACACCCAATAGTGACCTACGAAGGAGAGATTATATGGCAGAGCAGGTTCTGAGGCTCAGAGACAAAGAGGGACTTTGGTTTCCAGCATCGCATTCTAGAACTCAGCGCAGACAAGTAAAGGGAAGAACTGATTTGCTAGGCAGCCTGGAGGAAGATTAGCAGGAGCAACTTAAAGTTGCAGTTTGCTTTCTCTTTTAGCAAATACTTGCCCTTAAGTAGGCTCATCTGGCTCCCAAAAACCCTGTGGGGCAGGGCAGGCATGATTATGCCCCACTTGACAGATGGGGAAACTGAGGCTCGGAGGGACTGAAGTCTTCAAATCCAAGGCTCTTTCTCCTCCAACATTCTGCTCTGCTCAGGGGATGGAGGTGCAGCCCAGAGCAGAGGGCTGTCACTCATCCCTCTATTTCCTCTTCTAGGAAATGGAAGGGTTGAAATAATGAGACGCTCAGGTTTCTTCCGGACCTGAGAGCCCATGGCTGCAGCAATTTCTCCAGGCATAGCTGCTCTATAGACTGAAAAGGATCCAGTCAGGAAATGGGTGAGAGAGGAGCTGAGGATAGAACACAAATGGCTGGAATTTCTTTACAAGTTAGTCATTTCCTTCCTGATAGCCTTCTTCTGGCTCTGGGCTCCTCGTTTTCACCCCTGTCACCCACTCATGCAAAAAAATGCATCATCACTTTAGTCGAACTAAATGTAGTGTGAACAGCATCTTGTCACACTCTGCTCCAAACATGTGCAAAAGTTAATTTCATGCAGGTCCATGCAAAGACTTGGGACTTATGTGAAAGCCCTTTTCTCACTCAACTCCATTTCTTGGGTTTCTCTGGAGACCTCGAAGGCTTTGGACTTATCCCTTTGCAGAATAATTTCTAGAGCCTCTTTTTTAGATCTAAGTAAATGGAAAACCTGTTTGTCTCCTCCCAGGGTGCAGTGATGCTGGAGAGATGGTGTGAGCTATGTGTCACTGCATTGGCTGGAGTAGGTAAGATTATCCTTTCCAGCCACAGATGTCAGATTTCTTTTCCCTAAGAATTATTCTTACGCTTACTTCCTTATTTGTTGCTTGGATTAGGTTATTTACCGTTCCAATGCATAAATTTCCTCAAATGATTAACATGGTATGTCAGTTTCTCATGGAGTACCTTCGCCTGACTGGCAGTAGAATGGCAGTAAATTTATCTTGAAGTATCTTGAATTACATAACAGAAAGAAGAGCGTGCGTCTCGTTCATTTTATGAGGCTTTTAGAAACTCTATACCACACTTGAATGAGTAGAGTTCAAAAAATAAAAAGAAGAAAAAGAGACGAAAAGAAAGAAAATTATACACCAGCCTTACTTAGAAACACAGATTCCAAGATCTTAAATAGAGTATTAGAAAACCAAGTTTGTTTGTATTTACCAGGATGGATTTGGAGAACATCCTCTTTAGCAAAGTAGCACAAGAATGGAAAAACACATATGCAGTGTTGAAGCAGGCAGATGAGCAACTGTACCCCCCCAAGGGGGAAAAACACAAATCCAGTGTTGAAGCAGGCAGATGAGCAACTGTACCCCACCAAGGGGGAAAGACACATATCCAAGAAGAACAGGGGGACTGGGAAGCCCTAATGAGCACAATGTAGGCGTATGCGGCACGCCTCCTGAATGGAGGGCTCCACCACAACCTGGACTTTACCTGACAAATACAAACACTGTGACCTAATCATAGGTGCCCTTATAGTGATCTGAAAGAAGAAACAAAATGAAATAAATAAAATTGTTTTGAATCTTAGAAAAAAACAAAAAATCAAGTTTTGTTTTCCAGCCTTCTAAAATCGTGACCAAGTTGGGTTTGCCCCAAGAATGCAAGAATATTTCATCATTAGAAACCCAAAAATGTGGGCGGCGCCTGTGGCTCAGTCGGTAGGGCCCCGGGCCCATACGCCAAGGGCGATGGTTCAAACCCGGCCCCGGCCAAACTGCAACAAAAAAATAGCTGGTTGTTGTGGCAGGCGCCTGTAGTCCCAGCTACTCGGGAGGCTGAGGCAGGAGAATCGCCTAAGCCCAGGAGTTGGAGGTTGCTATGAGCTGTGAAGCCACAGAAGTCTACCAAGGGCGATAGAGTGAGACTCTGTCTCTAAAAAAAAAAAAAGAAAAAGAAAAGAAAAGAGGGCGGCGCCTGTGGCTCAAAGGAGTAGGGCGTCGGTCCCATATGCCGGAGTTGGCAGATTCAAACCCAGCCCCGGCCAAACTGCAACAATAAAATAGCTGGCGTTGTGGCGGGCGCCTATAGTCACAGCTACTCGGGAGGCTGAGGCAAGAGAATCGCCTAAACCCAAGAGTTGGAGGTTGCTGTAAGCTGTGACACTACAGCACTCTACCGAGGGTTAATAAGTGGAACTCTGTCTCAAAAAAAAAAAAAAGAAAGAAAGAAACCTAAAAATGTGATATGCCATGGGAACAGGTTAAAAGAGAAAATCTATATGATCATCTCAGGCCCTTAACTTTAATCAAAGACACGTAGCAAAAATCTTCTGCTATCTATCTGGAAACCAACCTACTAAACATGCAAATGTATTAAGAGAAAAGTGCAGAAAATTGTCAGAAGTTACAAAAGAAAACATGACTTGAATAGAGTGTATACCATATTCATGGATTGGAAAATACCATATGGGGACTGAATAGAGGGTATCCCATGTTCATGGACCAGAAAATACCATATCGGGGACAAGAGGCAAAACAGTTATGAGGAGTGATGGGGGACTTACTCTGCCAGATGTCCAGTCTTAGCATAAATTTTTGGAACTAGGAGAGTGTGACAGCAGCACAGTTTAGACAGCTTAGACGTTTACAATAATGGGGCAACAGAATCAGCCCAGAAACTGTCCCACTATCCATGTGGAAACTGGATATGTGCTAGAGGATGAATTGGAAACCAGAAGGGGAAAGGAAGACTGGCCAATAAATGGTGGAGGGACACTGACTATCCACGTGGAAAATTGTTAAAAATTAGTTCCACATTGACCAGGAAATGCACACAGAATTCATAAGAAATTAAAAGTCTAATTTTAAAAGGCAACATTTTTAAAACCTTAGAAGAAAATATAAGGAAATAACTTTGTAACCTCAGAGTAGGAAATGATTTCTTAGTCAAGACACAAAAAAGCACCAACCATAAAGGAAATGATTAATACATCTAAAAACTTCCATGAAGCAAGAAAAGGTAAACAAGACCACAACCTAGAAGCTCTCTTAGAGGAGAGACAGACTGCTCTCCAGAAAGTATAAAGCCAAAAGCAGACAAACAACTAAAATGGAAAAATATGCAAGAGATACACATATAAATAAAACGCAGAGTGACCATGGGTCCTAGCAATTCCATCCTAGGTATATGCCCAAGAGAAATGAAAGCATATGTCCACAGAGAAACGTTCACACAAATGTTCATCATCACCTCATTCCTAATAACCTTCTGAAACAACCCAAAGGTCCATCAACTGAGAATGGATAAGCAAAATGTGATATATTGACACAGGAGATGTTATTTCACCAAAGAAAGGAGTGAAGGGCAGACACCACTCAGATGAACCTCAAAAACCCCATGCTGAGTGAAAGAGGCCAGTTGCAAAGGGTCGAGTATTGTACTATTCCATTTATAAGAAATTTCTGGAATAGACAAAAGAGACAGAGAGTAGATCAGTGATTAACTAGGGCTGGGGGGAGGAGTTTGGAGGAGAACAAGGAGTGACTGAAATGATATTAGGTTTTCTTTCTTTCTTTCTTTCGACAGAATCTCATTGTCATACTGGGTAGAATACCGTGGTGTCACGGCTCACAGCAACCTCAAACTCTTGGCTCAAGCCTCAAACTCTTGCCTCAGCCTCCCAAGTAGCTGGGACTATAGGCCCCCCACAAGGACCAACTGGTTTTTCTATTTTTAGTAGAGATGGGTCTAGCTCTTGCTCAGGCTCCTGAGCTCAGATGATCCACCTGCCTGACCTCCCAGAATGTTGGGAGTACAGGCGGGAGCCACCACAAGTGTATTGTACACTTTTTTTTTTCTGAGACAGAATCTCAAACTGTCTCCCTAGGTAGAGTGCCGTGGCGTCACAGCTCACAGCAACCTCAGATCCTTTGGTGTAAGCGAATCTCTTGCCTCTGCCTCCCAAGTAGCTGGGACCACAGGCGCCCGCCAGAATGCCCAGCTATTTTTTTTGCTGTTGCAGCTGTCATTGTTGTTTTTAGCTGGCCTGGGCTAGGGTCGAACCCGCCAGCCTCAGTGTATGTGGCCGGTGTCCTATCCACTGAGCTATGGGTGCTGCCCTGTACGCTTTAAATGGGTAAATTGTATGGTATGTGAATTATTTACCAACAAAGATGTTTCAAAATATTTTATTTAACTGGATAATTCATAGATGAGGAAATATTCCAAAATGCCAATTAGTATGCAGAAAAGATGCTCGACTATAACAATAATGAGGAAGATGAAAGTTAAAACAGTGAGGTAGGATGGCATGTTCATCATATGAGCAAAAACCTTAGAGTCTACCAACATCTGGCCTAGCTGAGAAATGGAGAAATGGGAAACATTCAAACATAACAGTGGAGCGAAGCTAACAGAACCGTAGGGAAAGCTCTGGCAATATCTCAAAGGGTGAAGATGCTGCAGGAGAGAATTCCACTGCAGACCAAGCTCTGGGCAAACCCTTCCACACATGCCCAGAAAGAACAGTGAAAGATATCTACTTAGCCAACGTCTGTGATGGCACAAACCAGGAGGCACCATAGATGAAAGAGCCCACAACATCGTGGTTTAAATCACAACCCTTAAAAACATAAGGCTAGGCTCGGCGCCTGTGGCTCAGCGGGCTAAGGCGCCAGACACGTACACCTGAGCTGGCGGGTTCGAATCCAGCCCGGGCCCACCAAACAACAATGACGGCTGCAACCAAAAAATGGCCGGGCGTTGTGGAGGGCACCTGTAGTCCCAGCTACTTGGGAGGCGGAGGCAAGAGACTCGCTTGAGCCCAGGAATTGGGGGTTGCTGTGAGCTGTGATGCCACAGCACTCTATCCAGGGTGACAGCTTGAGGCTCTGTCTCAAAAAAATAAAAAATAAATAAATAAATAAATAAATAAATAAATAAAAGTAATATTCTTTATCCTCCAAAATTTCTATTTTGATCAAACCCTTCAGGTGCACATGGCACATCAGGAATGTAGTTTGATCGTAGTTAACACAGAACACAGTGAGCAGTTTTTTTTGTTGTTGGTTTTTTTTAAGGCTGGGTAATTTATTTTTTCCCCCTAGAGACAGAGTCTCACTTTCTCGCCCTCAGTAGAGTGCTGTGGCGTCACAGCTTACAGCAACCTCCAACTCCTGGGCTTAGGCAATTCTCTTGCCTCAGCCTCCTGAGTAGCTGGGACTACAGGCGCCTGCCACAACGCTCGGCTATTTTTCTGTTTTGCAGTTTGGCCGAGGCCGGGTTTGAACCCGCCACCTTCGGTATATGGGGCCGGCACCCTACTCGATGAGCCACAGGTGCTGCCCCACAGTGAGCAGTTTTGAAGAGGGTTCACAAAAGGAAAAGTACAGTAAGTTCTCACTTACCATGTTTACTTAGGTTCTTAGAAACTGCAACTAAAGCAAAATGACAGAGAGCAGGTCCTAGTTTATTCCTTGTCTGTTCCATGTCGTATAGCTGTAACATTGATGTGAAAAATAGATGGTTTCATTACATGTTATTTTGCCCTAAGGTTGTAGTTTTCAAGAACCCATGGACATTGAGGACCTACTATAATGAATGTAGTCTTAAGTACCATTACTTAACATTGGTTTCAATTTATAAAATATACAGATGTAGAAAGCTTAATAATGTTTCACTTCAGCAGCAAGGATTTATTGGAGGCCGACTCTGGGAGGCACTGTGATAGCAATCTTAAAGAATAAAGCATTGAGTAAAGGGGACATGGGATGTGCTCGATGAGTTTACAGATCAGGAGGCTGGAGCAAGTCATACGCCAGGATGATCAATCTGGACATAGCTGCCCCGTTGCTGCCAAACACCAGAGGCTATTGGTGTATCTAGGGCTTACTGTCTTTCGCAATGTTCCTCCTACCTGTCCTTTACTTTAAAAGAGAAATTAAAGAGTACTGGTTTTAATGTCCTTGTTACAAATTTACATTTTACTTTCATGAACGGCTCATTTGAATGTAAACGTATGATTCAGCAATTTATATATTTTAATCCCAACATTTTGTTGGACGTTGATACCAACTAAATATTTAGCCTAGAAACAAGGACTCTGCTTATTCAGAGGAAACTAATTAGTGGGCCCTGCTGATCCCAGTCAGGATTAAGAATTTCCTTTTACCCTTTTCAGAAATAATACTTTTGAAATTATGGTACCCCGTATGTTTAGCTTTCTGTTATGATACTTACTAGTTAATAAATTGATGTTTCATTGGTCAATTTGTTGTTTTTTTTTGAGACAGAGTCTCGTTATGTGGCCCTCGGTAGAGTGCTGTGGTGTCATAGCTCACAGCAACCTCAAACTCTTGGGCTCAAGCGATTCTCTTACCTCAGCCTCCCTAGTAGCTGGAACTGTAAGCGCCCACCACAATGCCCAGCTATTTTTTGTTTGTTAGTTTTTATTTAGCAGGCCCAAGCCAGGTTCGAACCCACCAGCCCTGGATCATGTGGCTAGCGCCCCAACCATTGAGCCCATTGAGCTACGGGTGCCCTCCTTGGACAATTTGATTGTTTTAGTAGTTATGAGATATGAAATTACTGTCTGTTCACTGACTACTCTGTGATACCTATTTATTATTTAAAAATCTATTTTTTTAATGATCTGGTGTTTTAAGTCTTCCTGTATTTTAGTTAACTATTTAGAGACCATTGTAGTCAGTAGATAGTAAAGCATTTATTAAACTTGATACTTTGTGGTTAAAGAGACAGACTTTGGAATCAGAAAGACCTGAGATTGAATTCTAGCTTTAACCTTATTAGCTATGTTTTTGAGCAGATTATTTAATCTCTCTGAATCTCAGTTTCCTTATCTATAAAATGGAGATAATTCATGGGGCTGTTACAGCATCTAGATAACATAAAGGATGTATGGTACATAGTAAGTACTCAATAAATGATGGCTTTTCCCCCAGCTATTCCTTGAGTTGAATCAAAACAAAGGATGGACACTTTTCATTTAATAGAATAGGAGCAATATCTCTTAAAGGATAAACTCTTTTATGTTTTATGACATTAGAAATCTACTTGAGGGCGGTGCCTGTGGCTCAAAGGAGTAGGGCGCCAGCCCCATATGCCAGAGGTGGCTGGGTTCAAACCCAGCCCTGGCCAAAAACTACAAAAAAAAGTCTTAGAAATCTACTCGAGACCTAGTTAAACTAACAGACCCCAAGAGATGTAAGTAACATTTATTTGACAGATAACTTATATAAGGTGTACCATGTTCCAAGTCTTTGTACTTTTATAAATATTAATTCACTTAATCCTTGTAACTTTGAAGTAGATAATATTTTTTGTGAATTTACAGGAGGAAACTGAGGCAAAAAGAAGGCAGTGACTGCCCAAGGTAGAGTTGGGATCTGGCTGCAAAGTCTTTGTTCATGAGCCACATTATGCTGGCTTTCCTGATATTCTTTTTTCAATAACTTGTGTGTGGGCTTTTAAAATAGTAACAGTTCTTTGCCAATGCTAAAATATAAAATAAAAAAAGCCCCAAATTAGAGCAGAGTTGAAGAAAGTTCAATTTAAATTTAACATTTGACTTAATTTTATCTGACTTATTCCATGTAATATTGACTTCATTGAAACATATTGCAGTTACATAAATATATCATGGTTCTAAATGTCTTGCACCTAAAGTTATATAACTAAATGGCAAACGATAACCATGTTACCTCATTATCTGCTTTTCTTTATTTTCATTTGCGTGTCTGTGGCTATTTCTGGGTAGGAGCTACATGTCTGTACTCAGCTTTCACACATTATTGATTGTCACCTCTAAATGGCCTGCTACATCCCAAGTTTGTCCTCTTATATCTTAACTAACTAGTGGCTGCAATCCAGGAACTTTCCTCTTTGGCACCTTTGCAAAGATCAGAGGCTGTCAGCTGTCTAGGAAACGTTCCAGATCATGATTGCAGTCTTCTCTCCAGTTTACTAATTAAGTATCAGCTTGCCATGTTTGTGGCTTTAATAATAAAGATAATGATAAACTGGACTTTAAAAAAGAAGCCCATGTATCTCACCTTCATTCCACTCCCTTTGAAAGTGATAGTAACCATGGTAACATAAATCAATTTTTCCTAATTATGTGGAGTACTTGAACTTTGATTTGTCACTCTTTGTGACTGCTATTAATGTGTAGTTTATCTTATATTTCTTTAAATTGACTAATCACATTTCTCTTACTAGCCCTTGGTTAAAGCTTCTATATATTATCTTTCCACAATTGTAAAGAAAGAAAGAAAGATAGATGCCGAGCATATATTTATCCAGAAAGATAACTCCTTCAGTAGAATTAACACTTCATTAACAGACTGATGCTCTCATGCCCCACCTCCTTGCCTACACACTGTATCTGCTGAGAATTGTTTCCCTTTTTGCAGTCCATACTTAGTATGTAGATAAGTGATGAAAACAATCTCCTGAGTAACCTTGGAGCAGCAATCTGATTTCAGATTATTCTGGGAGTTAGGAAGTGTGGAGCCAGAGAACTAAAACGAATGTGTCTTTCAAAAGGAGTGAACAGAACATAGCCTACTTGCAAGATGTGTAAAAGTGGCATCAGATAAAATAGTTATTTGATTCAGGAACTTATGGAGAAAGAAGCTTTGATTTTAGTGTTGGCATCACACTTGCATAAGATTCCACAGTTTTTTTTTTTTTTTTTTTTTTTTTTTTTGCTTTGGAAACAGAGTTGTGGGCAGATTCAGTCTTGTTGCTTGAGATAATTTTGTGTGTGTGTGATTCTCGGCTATGCTGACAGATTTCAGGTTTTGAAATCGTATCTCTTCTGTATTGTTTGACCTGTATTATTGCATAGTTTTTCATCTTGATTTCTTTCATTCATTTCATTCATCTGGTCAACCAAAAGATGGTTAGTTATTTAGTTTCTACTTTGCACTAAGTGGCATGTTCTTTTACTGCGGTTACTATTGTGACCAAACACAGACATGGTTGCTGTCCTCGTGGAGATTTTATTTTGGTGGGGGAGGTAGTCCTTAAGCCATTTGTCACACAAATGTTAAATTACAACTGTGATAGGCTTAGAAGGAGAGGGGTGCAATGTCATAAGATGTCTGCAAGAGAGTTGACTAAGGACAAATAGGAGTTACCTTTCCAAAGGAGAGGGAGAGGAATGATTTGCCAAAAAGGCCTCTGGAGGGGAAGCATAGTGGGTTTGAAGAACACAGAGACTGAGAAATCTGGGGCAAGCAGAGTGGAGAAGTGTAGTAGGATCATGAAGACCGTGTCAGAGATTTTCATGTTTATCCTAAGAATTGAAGGGTGCCAAGACCATCTGTCTTTTGAAAAGCTCACTCTGTGAGATTAGAGAGAGGCCTGAATAGATGTAGGAAAATTAGTTAGGAGGCCTTTGCAAGTGACCAATTTTTAGATAAAAATTGGTGCTCAGTTTTCACTGTCTTTGTTCTTTGTATTTAGGGTTTGCATGATGTAAGCTTGTCTTCCAGCCAGCCTTAGAAAGAACCTTGAATTTTTCTTGGAAGTAAGCGAAGGTGAAGCTTACTTGAGACCCATAGCTATCTGGCCACTTGGTCTTAGGTGCTCAGCTACCACTCTTAGAGAATAATCTTAGGTGAATTGAGGTACAAGTGCCACCTTGGTCCCTGATGAATTCAGTGTCTTCTTGGGTTTTTTCCTTTTGTCATGTATTTGGTGCAGGTGGCGATGGCAGCAGAAGTAAATGGTGGTGACAGTATCAGACACATAAGGCCAGTTCTGAGTACTCTACATCTACACCAGGGGTCCTCAAACTACGGCCCGCGGGCCACATGCAGCCCCCCAAGGACATTTATCCGGCCCGCCGGATGTTTTTGCCTCCGCTACCTGTCCTGTTTAGCAACGGACTCATCCCAGGCCCGCAAAATCTGTTAGCGGAAAAACCATTGGTTGCATTCCCAAACAAAACGTGTGGATTCACTGGAAAAGTTGTAAAAGGAGCTCCAATTTAGATTTAAAGAGCTTCATCTCCATGAACAGGACATACAGCTTTTCCATAACCCATTTTCTATTGACATTGAAAATGTGGAGGTCATTCCCTGAAGTCGCTGCCCCGGCCGCTCCTCTGCCAGCTGCTGAGGTGCCACCTCGGGCCGCTGTCCCCAGCAGGTGGAAGCCAGGCACTGACGAGTGCAGTGGGGCGGCCGAGCGCGCTGGTGGCTCTGGCTCCGGCTCCGGCTCTGCGCCAGGGCAGCTTTCCGGCTTCTCCATGGGCCTGGCCTGCCTTGCCTGGATACTTTAAGAACGTTTCCATTGTTGCTCAGAGGACACACGCAGTGGGATTCCGAATTCCTGGAGAATTGCCTTTGTGAGAAGCTGGAAGTATTTCTTTAAATTCCATCTCTTAGTTTTTCAAAGAAACATCAAGAAACCATGAACAACATTAGTAATGAAGAGTTTGACTGCCACTTGCTTGATGAAGGTTTTATTGCCAAGGACATTCTGGATCAAAAAATGAATGAAGTTTACTCTTCTAATGATAAGGATGCCTTCTATGTAGCAGACCTCGGAGATGTTCTGAAGAAACACCGAAGATGGCTAAAATCTCTTCCTCGTGTCACTCCCTTTTATGCAATCAAATGTAATGACAGTAGAGCCGTTGTGAAGACCATCGCTGCCATTGGGACAGGATTTGACTGTGCTAGCAAGACTGAAATACAATTGGTGCAAAGTCTGGGGGTGCCTCCAGAGAGGATTATCTATGCAAATCCTTGTAAACAAGTGTCTCAAATTAAGTATGCTGCCAATAATGGGGTCCAGATGATGACTTTTGACAGTGAAGTCGAGTTGATGAAAGTTGCCAGAGCACATCCAAAG
>CAUYRH010098249.1:0-12045 GCA_963574655.1 Perodicticus potto
TGAAGCAACACCAAAAATACATTACTGGGATCTGATCAAACTAAAAAGCTTCTGCATAACCAAGAACACAGTATGTAAAGCAAGCAGACAGCCCTCAGAATGGGAGAAGATTTTTGCAGGGTATGTCTCAGACAAGGATTTGATAACCAGAATCTACAGAGAACTCAAATGTATTAGCAAGAAAAGAACAAGTGATCCCATCTCAGAGTGGGCAAGGCACCTGAAAAGAAACTTCTCTGAAGAAGACAGGCACATGGCCTACAGACACATGAAAAAATGCTCATCATCCTTAATCATCAGAGAAATACAAATCAAAACCACTTTGAGATATCATCTAACTCCAGTAAGATTAGCCCACATCACAAAATCCCAATACTATAGATGTTGGCATGGATGTGGAGAAAAGGGAACACTTCCACACTGCTGGTGGGATTAAAAGCTAATATGGTCCTTTTGGAAAGAAGTTTGGAGATCACTTAGGGATCTAAAAATAGACCTGCTGTTCAATCCTGCAATTCCTCTACTAGGTATGTATCCAAAGGACCAAAACTCACTTTATAACAAAGATATTTGCACCATAATGTTTATTGTAGCACAATTCATAATTGCTAAGTCATTTGAAGAAGCCTAAGTGCCCATAGACCAACAAATGGATTAATAAATGGTAGTATATGTATACCATGGAATATTATGCAGCCTTAAAAAAGATGAGACTTTACTTCTTTTATGTTTACATGGATGAAGCTGGAACATATTCTTCTCAGTACAGTATCTCAAGAGTGGAAGAGAAATTATCCAGTGTACTCAGCTCTACTATGAAAACAATATATAATCAAAGATACTTCCATATGAAAGCTATAACCCAACTACAGCCCAAGATGAAGGGGAAAGTGGAGGGGGAGAGGTGAGGATGGGGGAGTATGGATGGAGGGAGGGTAATTGGTAGGAACACACCTATTGTGCATTTTAGAAGGGTACATGTCAAATCTACAAAGTGTAAAATATAAATGCCTGAACACAATAATTAAGAAAGTACAGTGAAGGCCATGTTAACAAGTTTGACGAAAGTATTTCAAATTGTATATAAAACCAGCACATTGTACCCCATAAATGCATTAATGTACACAGCTATGATTTAATTGAAAAAAAAAAAGAAAGAAAACAGTAAAATTTTAAAAAGGCGGCTGTAATTCCCTATCTACCTTCCGACACATAAAATAGACCAATAGCTTTAATTTTCAGAGAAAAGGTATTCTTTCTTAATTAAAAGTCTGTTAAAATCAAGAAGACTTTCAAATTACTTTATAGTCCGCTCATGTTAAATTTGCAATGTACTTTGGAAATATGCCCTGTCACAGCATCTGCCCAATGGAGGCTTCAATTCTGATCTGTGCCTCCCAGCAGACTGTGCTCATTGCTGTTAGGTGGCATCAGCTTCTTTGCAGCATCCTCCACCTGTCAGCCATGAGGACAGAAAGCTGCCTCTCAGTGGAAAGCTCCCACCAGAGATTCCGAAGAAATTTGAGTTCTTTCCCAGGTTGCTCTTTAAACTCTATGGAATAAGCTTCCCTTCTGTCAACGACCAGAAGGTAGGTTTGGGATTGTGTGTTGCTATGAATACTTCAATGATCTAGATGGACAAATTGAGGATTAGAAATGAAACAAAAAAGGCATTGTTGGGGAATGAGGGGAATGGAAGGTTTGGGTTGGAAGTTATGAAGCCAAGAACAGAGGAGGCAGAGGAAAGGTAACTGATTCCTCCTTAATCTCTGGTCTCCAATATAATCAAACTACAAATTCTTTTCTTTTTTCTTTTTTTGCTTTCTTACGTGCTTTTCTGAACACACACTGGAGGAAGAGGCTATATCACAACCTGAAGCTGTACTAACCTGTGCTCCAAGATTGTATTTCTCAGACATTGATTCAAATTAAGAAAGCATTAACTGAGAATGGCAAGTATGAGCTTTCATTCCCAGATGGCTCTACCATGAGAGTCCTCTCTGTGGCTCCACCTCTTAGAGAATATTAATGATACTTCCCCATTTTTGCATCATCAAAAAGTAATGGTATCTGCCAATTTTTTACTTCACCAACTTTGGAGAGAAATTCCAAATCAACATCAAAGAATAACAGTATACTGATGCATTTTCAACACTATTCATATTTTTCATCATAAAATTATTTTTCATTATTAAAAATAGGTTATTTTAGTACACGCATTTGAAGCCACAGGGTTAAACCATGCTTTTGAAGTCAGGATGTCAACCAGATGTGAAGAACACATATGTTGACATTGAAGTTAAAAAGACCCCACGAAAATGACAAATGATGAAGAAAAAGCACTATTACAGCAGTTCTTGACCTTTTGAGAATATGATAGGCCTGTCAGCGCTAATGGTTTTCTATGTTCATAGCAAAAAGCTATGAGTGTCTACATTTGGGATGGAGGTCAGATGATATCTCAATAGAAAAATAATGAAATGGTACCCTGTCAGACACACAAAATAATTCTCCAGCACTTTTTCCATTTTTTTCTTACTTTCCAACATAGATGCACATGTGTTTGCATAATATGAATATGCGCAATGACCCTGGCTCCTGTTCTTTCCACCATCCCAACAAATCTAGTCCTAAAGAGGATTCTTAACATCCCTAAAAGGTATTATGAAGCCAGAGTAGTTATTAAGACCAAAGCAGTTGTTAAGAGCTCTGAGAATGGGATAAGGGGTAATAAAATGGAATGTAACAGAGGCCCTGAATTGACCTGATCTACTGGAAACTCTTGTGTGCTAGGAGCTTTAGTGATTCAGAAAAATGTTTTATGGTGATTTTACTCCCTCAGTCCCCCTATTTCCTGGCATTTCTCCTTTTGCCTAAAAATTGTCTTTTTCATCTAGTTTTCTTTAATTTATCAAAGAGGAGCATTTTTTTTAAAGTCCAGCAAAACTATGTTTTCCTGACTACCTGGGTTTTTATTAGTGGGTCCCCTGACAGAACTCAAGGGAATACATCTTGGTTTGCACAACAAGTGGAGGCATCCTGGGAAGAGGCCTCCTCAAAGTTCCCTCTATTCTTTGGCAAAGATTGACCACGGTTATGGTTTTTAGGATAGGTTTCGAGAGAAGGCTAAAGGTGAGATGAATTCCTCCTGGAAGCGATAAAGAAATAAGACTTTAAATACATCACTGATCCACAAGAGTAAAAGGTAATAATAAAAAATATAATTAAAAAAATGGGAAATGAGAATTACAACTAGAAAATACTACTGTTGCGAATGGCCTGATTAATCACCAGGAGCCATTAGCAAATCAGATACTATGATCAGGGGTGTAGATTTGAGGAGATTCTAGCTGAGTAGGACCACCTACCTTAACAAGGGGAGAATCAACTGGTCCATCCAAAAAGTCATTTAATGTCACTAAATTGATCTAGCAAGCAAGAAACAGAAATCATCCACCTTGCCTGAATTGAGAGATTTTTTTCCCTATGATCCTGGCTTGTATACTAAATATTATAATAGTCACAAATGATCCTCAAAACTGTTTAGGGCTAAAGTTTTAATTTGTAATTTTTTGCTTATTTTTCCTCACTTTGTCAGTTCTGCACTTATTGTACTTGTGATGTCACAGATTTGATTGAAAAATCATTACCAACCCCTCTCTGTGCTCCCTCTCCCAATATCCTGCTAGAAACAAATTAAGAATAATCTTTTTTTCATTACTTCTCTTATGACCCAGCATTCCAAGACAGAGGCAGCGTTGTATGAGGACCGGGCAGATTAGAGAAAGTTCAGTCAGGTCTCTGAGCTCTGAGAAGGTCCTCTTTCAGGTCTTTTAAATATCTCTAGGGATTCTTCATACTCAGGTCGCACTAAGTCAAAGATTTCCATTTAAATTTTATATCTCAATGGGGAAACTCATATTAATCTCCTCTGTGGGTCATGTACTTCATGGCAATGGCGTTTCTCTTGTTCCCAGTCATTTGACATTTCCTCCTCAGGGTAGCATGACATACATGAGCTATCTCAGAATTTCTTGAATAAATATTCACTATAATCATTTCAAGGGAGGCAATGGTAAGTCATTGGCACAAAGGGTTATCTGAATTTTCTTGAATTTGAAAAATATTTTCTTCATGGCTCAGCAGATAACTGGGAGTCAGGCATTTATTTCCTTCCTGTTCTATTTTGCCACTGGGGAAATATGCGTTGTTTTACCTCAGTGATTTCATATGCAAAATGGGAATAATTATACTTTTTCTTTGGCTCACTGGAGGGTTAAGAGGATTAATGCTTCTTTTTATTTAGAAAATAAGTGGACTTCACGAGTGAAATGTGCTTTAAGTGAGAATTATTATTAGGATTATTATCACCAATAAGGATTTAAATATGTTCTTTGTCAAATAGAAGCCTAAAAGTTAGGACTCAAGCTAATAAATTAAAACAGGCTTGAGGGGATATGAACTTGAATGCCTGTCAATGACAATTGGATGCAGTGAGTAATCCAATTTACTTCAGGAAATATGTAGCTGTGGCAAGGGTGAGGAGTAGGCATGAGGGTAGAAGACTAGCAGAGGGGGTGTATAGATATTCATTAATTCCTTCAGGAAATAGTGGGAGGAAAGGGAGGGGTCGGAAGACATATTTACCAAGAGAGGAGAGAAAGGAATTATAAGAAGATAAAATAAGGAGAAAGCCCTGAAAAGTAACAAAGAAATTGCTGCTGAGAAATTGGCAAAATTTACAAGGCATAGACTTGGATGTTCGGGAAATGTCAACTTGCTGACAGACACAAATGAGATTCAAGGAGAAATCAAGGGGTCCAGGAGAAATAAAAAAGAGCCACTCACATTATTCCATAATTAGAACTAAAGTTTTACTAGGGAGGAAAAAGAACGGTGGAAGAAACATAGAGCTGGGAGAATTGGCTCCTAAATTGGCTCTGAATCCAGTACCCCCAATTAGATGTACTTGTCTAGGGAAGAGAAATAAATGCTCTAGAGGCTGGGGATACTGTCCTCCGAAGATGGGTTGAAAAGCCTGGACTCTCTCATTTGGGGAGGAGGGGGTGGAGCCCCTCGGCACGTGAGTTAAGTTGTTAATCTCACCATTACTTTCTACTCAGAAAGCACAAACTTATTATCTGAATCCCACATTGCTAACTGAAGGGAACAGCCAGCCCTCTAAGCCTGCAAGAGGAGAGGAGAACACAGAGAACGCAGCAATCCAGCAGGTGGAAGTAACTAACATGAAAATAGATGTAAAGAGAGAAATTCAGATTAGAATTCCTTTCTTTTTTTTTTTTTTTTTTTTTTTTGTAGAGACAGAGTCTCACTTTATCCCCCTCGATAGAGTGCAGTGGCGTCACATAGCTCACAGCAATCTCCAATTCCTGGGCTTAGGTGATTCTCTTGCCTCAGCCTCCCAAGTAGCTGGGACTACAGGCTCCCACCACCACGCTCCACTAGTTTTCTGTTTTGCAGTTCACTGAGGCCGAGTTTGAACCTGCCACTTTCGGTATATGGGGCCAGCGCCCTACTGGATGAGCCACAGGCCCCGCCCTAGATAAGGATTCTTGATATTTAGGTGTGCCTTCATCAGCATCTCCGTTGGTGCTTTTATCAGAGCTGGACCCATATTCTGCATGGACCAAGAACATCACTCATCGTAGATAACTTAGTATCTTTATATCCTAGGTAGGAAATAGCAATTTTATGTTTCACCACCTTTTGATATGAGGGAATGGAAAGGTCAACATTCCTCTGACTAATGCAACAAGTTTTCTTCATGCATAACTTAATGCTCACAGGCCAGAAAAGGTAAGAAAGCTATGGGAGGGGTACGCTAGTTACTCTTCCTGTGCACCTTCGGGACACAGTGGTGGTGGTCAGAGGGTTCTAGGTCATATTCTGGAGTGTCTGCCTCCCACAGGGTGGCAATTCAAGTTTAAAGAGGAAAACCTGAAGTATGTCATAGTTTCATCAACTTCTGTTTCCTCGGAAGTAACACTCAGAGGCCAGTTGTCCAAGGTTGGCGTCAAGTAATGAGAAGTTCCTGAAGTTCCTGTGTGGGCTTGGTTGACAGAGTGTGTTGTACATGATCCTGGCACGTGCACAGCATTCATTTATTCATTCAACATGAATTCTTGAGTACTATTGTTTTCCAGGCGACAATATACAGAAATAGTCCTGTTCCCCATGAACCTAGCAACATGGGACAGTAGTTTTTGTCTCTAGTTGCGCATTAGAAACACCTTGAAGGTTAAAAATGGAAAACAACAAGAAAGCAATAGAGTCCCATCTCTCCCCACTTCCAACATGTGCACAGACACGTGGAAGGTTAGTTTTCTTGGCCTGGGTTTAAAAAGCTCTTAGAAGGGTTTAATGTTCACTCAGAGTTAAGAACCACTGATTATAAGAAAAGACTAACCCTGAATACATGTAATAGCAAAATCACTGTAAGCATAAAGAAGAACATCAGGCATGGTGGTGCGTGTCCATGGGCCCAGCTATTCACTTAAGCCCAGGAGTCTCAGAATACTGTGATTGTGCCTGTCAATGGCCACTACTCTCAAGGTGAGGCAACAGCGGGACTTCATCTCTGAAAAAAGAGAGAGAGAGAGAGAGAGAGAGAGAGAGAGAGAGAAGAAATACACATGGTACAATGCCAAGTTTGGAATCTCATGGAAAAATGTCTACATGCAAATGTTTTAAGATTTATAGTGTAAACGTAGCAGGTCTGAAGGTTTTATTTAATTGAGGATTTTATCCTCAGTATTACATAGAGTTATAAAATTCACCTTATAATTGTCTAAAAAGGTCAGTGTTAGGCAATCAGTGGATGATAATGTACAGGTCTCTTTGAAAATCCTCTGGTTTAAGATACATATGCACTTCCTTCACTCAGATGCATTAAAGAAGGAAAAAATGTTCAGTGTTCTCTTACTAGGATAAGCGAGGAAAATTTCTCTTCATAGGATCGGGGTTTAAAACAAAATCATTGGGTTGGATTACAGGAAATTAAGCCAATACTCCAATTTTGTTAGAAGTGGATAATAATTTGTCATCAGAATAGTCACATATTAACAATGCTAAGTCTAGCACCAAACTTAGATAATCCAGTTGGTTGCAGGTGGCGTGAGATGTTCAGTGTTTAGACAGCGTTAGCACACAGTGACGCCTGAAGTACCACCTTGGCTGATGTACATTAATAACAAAAGACTCTTGAACACGTTGGGGTTTCTCTGTACGAGTGCTTGGTGGTGGTCATCAACTACTTTCTTAAATCACATGGGTCACACAGGCTCTCATATGTTGTCATAGGTGGGAAACTAAATGAATGACAACTCAACCCGAGGTCACAGGTTATCAAAGCCACATCCAATTGCACAAATGTGCAATTTTCTTCTTCTTAAAGTCACTCCTCTTTTTCTATGGCACATTTTAGAATAGTTCTTAGCAGCAGACTCCATGTTTATTAGTAAATAATTGACTTTATCTTTAGCCTCTGAAAATGTTACCAGCACACTCTGGGAGGCATGGAAGTTGGAAAGCAATACTTCTAAGCAGAAAGGCCCATTTATATTTGTTATGCAAATCAGTGTAAAGAAACATTATTCCCAAACAGATTTTTTTTTTTTTTCAGACAGAGCCTCAAGCTGTTGCCCTAGGTAGAGTGCTGTGACATCACCGTTCACAGCAACCTCCAACTCCTGGGCTTAAGCGATTCTCTTGCCTCAGCCTCCCAAGTAGCTGGGACCACAGGCACCCGCCACAATGCCCAGCTATTTTTTGGTTGCAGCCATCATTGTTGTTTGGCGGGCCCAGGCTGGAATCAAACCCACCAGCTCAGGTGTATGTGGCTGGCGCCTTAGCCGTTTGAGCCTCAGGCTGAGCCCCAAACAGATTTTTTTTTATAGTGACTTTTGAGCCTCCAGTACATTTTTTCACAATTATTATCTGTTGCAAACATATCAAGATGAAAATGTAAGTTTCAATTTAGCTTCCTAAGAGTAGGCCTTCAGTGAAAACAGCTATTTGTGCATTTCATTCATTAAAAACATTCAGGGGTCCCCACTGACCTGGGAGCTCTAGGGATGGATATTATCAGTATTGGAAGACTTCTCAGCTTGCAGCAGAAACTGCTAAAAACATTAACACAGAAGCAGCCACTGAGAAGCAAGTGCTCTGTGGTTACCAGGTGACTCTGTGCGGGAAAGGAGACTTGCACTGACCCTACAGGGCCAGGCTTGGGGTCAGAGTGTTCAGCACACAGGTCTGTCAGAAGGCGCAGACCCAGGGTTCCTCAGGGAGGAAAACTCACATCACCTCTTCTGTTATTTATGCCCAAGATTACTTCTTCTGACCTTCTGAAACTCAAGGGGACATAATCTAACCCCAGCATGGAAGTATCTAACATTCTGGCATTATTGGAGAATACTCAGGTCATTATGAAAGTTTTGAGACAGACTGTGTTATGGTCCATTTATCTCCTCCCAAGAAACACACTTGACAGCATCCCTTCTGATTCACCCCCGGAGGTTCCATCTTTCTCGGCTTAGTGGTGTTGCTGGGAGGGCTTCATTTGTTTCCCACCACATGGATTTTATGTTTTTGATTTTTGCATATCTCAAAACTTTTGTAATTTCCCATGTATGCCCCGTTAGTAAAATCGTGATGTATTTTCACTAGGCAAGTGTTCTCCACTCAAGCTTCTGTTGTCGCTAGATGCACACAGCTATATGCTTATCTTTTAATCAGAGGTTTACATAAAACACAGATTGCAGATGGTGTTCGGTTCTCATGACATTGTCTCAAGAAATGCTAGGAGGTTTTAAACACCTGGGATTTATGTTCTTTGGCAAAGCATAAAGAGAAATGCTTTTCATTTTTGTTAACTATGTGTAGTTTTATCTCAGGGAGGTGCTCTTCCTTTCTGGCATCTTAGCGAGAAACTGACAGTGTCTACTTTTCTTATGAGTAGAATGCTTTGCTTTGTTACCAGGCTTATAATTACATGTTTGTGACTTCATCCCTCCTGCCTCGCCCCATGAATACAGATAACATCTTACAAAAGGGGAGGCTGGGAACAACTCAGACAGACAGGGTGGGAGGAGAGGGAGGCTGATGTGCTCAGTGACCATCTCCTAGAGAGGCGCGGGGACAGCCAGTGGGGGAACTTGGCTCTCCAGGTTTCCGGAGTGGCCTATAGTCTGAAACACTGCCCTTCTGTTTCATGGGCTGTGAAGCACCCTTGGGAAGAAGAAGAAATACTCAACCTATAGGTTGACATTTTATTTATATCACATCTCTTGTTGAATCGTTCTGAAGAACCCGAGGTGGCCCTGGCATTCCTTCTCTTTATTCACTTGGTTACAGTTTAAAATTTGAATAGCTGTTTATGCTGGAAGGCTGAACACCCAATCAGCAGTCTTTGAATTGAAGCTGTATTGTTCACTCATGGAAATGCCTGTTTCATCTGTCAGCTCTCTTTTATAGTGAGCCTAATAATTTATGCTTGCTAAAGATGTTTTCTGACCTGTGATTCCATTGCCAGTTAGGAAAGGGCTTTGGCAGCATTCACACTTCCTTTCGTAATAGGGGGCCAGTAAGGTACAATTTAGTGAAATTACTGCTCCAGTGCACTAATGGTGCCTAGACCCAGACTGAGTGAGGGCAGAGGGATGGGGTGAGGGACCCTATCCTTTGAAGAGGGCCACTAGACTCCAAAGAAAGATACCCTGGAAAGGGGCCTCTTCGGGAGCCATCTCCCTCTGAGGTCTGCATAATCCTGATGACTGATGGAGTTAAGGCACCCATAGAAATGGCACAGGGCACTACATGGGGGCATTTTATGTAGTGTCCACTAACACAAATAAAAAGAGATCATTTTCGCTCGGGAAGTTGGCATGATCTCTTCAAATTTATCTTTTTTTTTAAAAAATGTATTATTATCTATTAGAATGACTCATTAGAAAAAACACATATGCTAAAAATCCTTTATGCCCTTCAAAAGAGAGAGGATCTATATGCACTTGAACTATGTATACTTTACCTTATTACTGTTGAAATCACATTATGTTAAGTGGGACCTTTTTTAATGGGCCATTCTGCATTATAATTACAATCTTTTCAGGTCTTTAATTTGCAAGACCTGTCCTGAAGAGAACTTTTCTAATTGCAAATGAAATTATTCTCCAGGCGAGGTATATTTGGTTCTTTTTTGATTCTCTCATAAAACTTTGGTTTTATTTCTCACAAAGCATTTATCTTATCCTTCATAAAAATCATTTGTGTGCCTGTATTATACTTTACTAATTTTGTCAATTTCTTGAGATTGGTGACTTCATTTTGTATTTATTGTAGCCCCATCTCAATGCCATTCTTTTAGGAAGAATATAATGAGTAATGGCGAATTGATTTCAAGAATATTCTTAGAAAAACATCTTAAATTGAAATAGAACCTCTCCCTACATTTTCTAATTAGTTTGAGAATCAGATCTGAATATACAATGACGTCGATGAGTCTACTTGGAAAGCAGACTGCACTTAAGATGGGAAGTTTCTGGTACATAAAAATTGAAAATAAGCTCTTTGAAAATGAAATTCCAAAAATTTTGGGATGACTTTTTAAGAATTTAAGTAAACTTTTTGAATAAGATATTTTAAAAGTTGATTCTTACGTAGTTGTGGCTTTAATAGTTCTGGTAACAGAACTGCTGAGATGCGTCTGTAGAAGCTGAAGGATTATAGGCGTGATATTGACAGTACAAATAAAGGTTCCAAAGTATTATTAGCAGATAATAACTGCCAATGTTCTAGCACTTTGAAGTTCACAAAGGGCTTTCATATTGAGGTAAGCCTTAATAATCCTTTTCTATGGATGGCTTCAGAAAGGTTCCCTGACTTGCTTGAGGTCATTAAATGAACAAGGAAAAAGCTGGAGCTGAGTGTGAGACTCAGACTGTGAGAGCCAGCGCCCTTCAGTTATGTCTGCTGCCTTGTTTTTTATCTTTCAAGTTGTCTCTTTTTTAAAAATAAGTAAAAGATGGTGTTTATAATTTTCTTTAACTATAGACTTCTGCTTTAGAGAAACATAGGATTTCAGAACTAAAAGAAACTACAAAACATACAGAAAATTTATCTTATGATGGAGGAAAGAAGAGCCTTTATTTTATTGTTATTTCTGTTGTTAGTAACAGCAGGTTATAGAATTTGTAAAGCTTATTTCATTCTGCTTGCTAAACTAGAATAACAACTACTTGTATTTGTTGTAGCCCCTGTCTCAATGCTATTCTTTTAGGAGGGATTTAATGAGTAACAGTGAATTGATTTCAAGAATATTTCAAGAACTACAAGCTCTGTGACATAGATTTTATTTCTATTCTACTATAAAGAAACAAGGTGCAGAAACAATCAGTGGTTGTCCAAACATCATACTTAGGAAAGCTGAGAAAAATAGCTTGAGGTACCTCAAAAATAGTTTGAGGTACCTCAAACCAGGTTTCTTAACATTTGTGCTGTGGTGTACATTTATAGTTACACAAATATCAGAATTAGGTATTATGATAAATTATAATTATCTCTAATTCTTTTGCTAAACAGTTAGTGAGAACTACATGAAGTTTCTTACCCCCATCTTCAAATACCTTTCTCTAATTGCACTTTTCCTTGAACTAGTCTAACAGAGCAATTGTCATTAAGAATTGGTTTTCATTATATGAAGGGTCAGGAGAAAACTTCTAAATATGGATCAAAAATGTTTTCACATAGTAAATGAGAAAATATCATGAATGTCATATCAATCAGGTTGATAAAAATATCTCCGATTGTATGTGAAGCCCACACACTGTACCCCATGACTGAATTATTGTACACAGCTATGACTCAATAAAAAATAATTATAATAAAAAAAAAAAGAAAGTGAGAATAGAGACCATTCAGATATGGCTTCCAAATAATTCACCAGTATGTGTGTTAAGGGGCAATTTACTTTTATTAAAAACTGACGTGACTTTGAAAAAAAAAAAATAAATACCTCCCTCCTCC
>CAUYRH010098250.1:0-33512 GCA_963574655.1 Perodicticus potto
CGTATGCATAACAACATTAACATATGAAATTGGAATAGAGAAATAATGAACACAGGTAATTCATTTAGCTGCCTTGGTGTTTAATGTCACTTCCCCGTGAGTGAATCAAGAATTTCCATGTTAATCAACACCAAATTTTAAGCAATAACTACTAAATAGGTAACATAAACTAATGTCTAATTTAATTTACCTCAGAATGTTTGGAATATCGGTTTCAAATGAACCCATTCTTCCTGAAATTAAAAAAAAAATCTTTAATTCAAAGATTTCTCATTTCAGAGGCTTTAAATTTTATATAAAGCCATGAGTGAGGAATCGTAAGATTTCAAACTCCTATTGGAACTGGAGACAGTACTATGCCATTCAAATACTTGAAAGAAAAAATCCTGTAATATGAGTTTGTGTGTATCCAAGACTTTGCAAAAACATCTTTCTTTTCTTGACAAGACACCAGATTCTGACTTCACCACCTAGACAACAGAACAAATTCAGGCCTCGCTCCCCCAACACACCTCAGCAGGAAAGCAGCACACACCAGGTTCAGAAGGTTGCAAACCACACACTCTTCTTGGGAGCTGGCGCTGATGAATGGCACATGCAGAAGCCATATTGCCCATCTCTCAGAGTGGCCTATCACTGCCAGCACAGCTGAAATCTGGAGGCTTGCCTCATTCACATTGTCAGCTTAAATACCCAGTAAGGACTCAAACTGGGAATAAGACAAACTACCATAGCATGTTGATCCACTTCACTGGCCCCACCAATTAGCTGTGAAGAATATGGCTCATTTAAAAGTGGCTATGATAATACCACAGCATAACTGAAAATTAGATGTATCAAAAAGGAGGTCATTAGCTGGTACTTGTCTTATCTTCAGCTAAATGAATCGCAGATAAAATCAAATAGGATAAGTTAAGTCTTTTTAAGCTTTTGAGCCCTTTCTTATGTACTTACATTAGATAGATCTCTATAAAGAAAGTTTATAGCATCACTATTTACAACACCACAGTTAATGTTGTGTTACAGTTTTCATTACCAACCTCTATTTTCAGAGGTGCATAGCTTTAGCATAAAAATTTGTTCTAGGTTAAAAAGAAAAGTAGTGTGGTAAATTGCAACTAGAAAATAAACCTAAAGATAATACCCATACAATTTTCAAAGTATTTTAATTCCAAATAGTATAGAATTCCATTGGCACCTGGTACATGTTAATGAATCCTTATGGATTAAAAATATAATCTTCTATAGAAAATTAAGTGTAATTTTCCCAAAGTATATAGTGTAGACTTACCTTTGTGAGCAAAAATTTAAATGTGACTCATTATCGATGGAAGTTTGTAATTATTTAAATCATAATTAACTGCAGTTCATGAATCTCGTATTTACTACATAAAAACATTATGAGGAATATAAAGGTGTATAATATACAGACTTTAAAAAAAAATCTTATAGTCCATTAGAGAATGTAAAACATTTTCAACCATGAGATAGAGGGGGTACAGTAAAAGTATGATATATACCCCCTTAGTTTAGATAGATTACTAGATTGACTGGTGATTGCTTTTTGTTTGACTATTTATTTCTCAGTCCCTAACACCACCACTGTTATGAGCAACCTACTCCTTTTATTTCCTTTGTGCTGCTATAACAAACAGGCTTGAACTGTGTGGCTTGTAAACAATAGAAATTTACTCCTAATGGTTCTGGAGGCCAGGAAGTCTGAGACCCAAGGTGTGGGGAGACTCAGTGCCTGGTAAGGACCCACTTTCTGGTTAACAACACCTCTCACTACAGTAAAAGGGTCAAGGGGTGTCTCTTGGGCCCCTTGTATAAGGACACTCATCCCACTCATGGAGGCTCTGCCTCTGCCGTGTAATCGCCTTTTAGCACCATGTTACCTTAGGAGTTAGAATTTCAACATATGAATTTGAGGGGGACACAAACGTTCAGACCAGAGAAATAACTGAAGCATCTCAGGATATGTGACCTCCCAGACAGAGATTGAGATCCTCTCAGTTGAATGCACAGGGCCCAGAGAATCAGATCTGGGAGACTCCTCTCAACCGGAGCCTCCCTCGGGGGGTGTGAACACTCTGTATCCACACCCCTATGTGGGGAGGGGAGATGTGGTTTCCAGGCTGGGCCAGACACTCCCTGCTGGCAGGACCTGCCTCTGGGGAACAATGTGGACATGAAAACCTTGGCACTCAGATGGTTCGGCTTTTGAAACTCGAGAGGAAATACTGACTCCTGAAAGTCATGAGAGACTTCTAATTCCAACCAAACAAATATTTGGATGGCATACTTGGCCAAGCCTTCAAGATCACAGCAGATCTTCTTGGAGCTTCGGAGGGGAAGACTGCGGACAAACTTGTGCGTTACAGTCAAGAGGCCAACTGGATTCTTAGCTTTGCCAAATGAGCCTCCACTTAACTTAACTTCCCCGGGGTCTGTTTCCTCTAAGAGGGAACATGATACTCACCTTTCATGACGACTTTGAGGACGGAATGAGATCTTCTATGCATACCTTATACTATGTACTCTATAGATGGAAGAGATGATGATTATTTCAGCCCATCAACCCTAACAGGTGCAAAGTCAGACTGGGCTGGCGCACCTCTGTATTTTGGGGAAGGCATCCCCAAGCCTTCCCTACCTCAGGCCCTCCTGGATTCGCAGTGGTGTGGGCATTTGGTGGTTCTTAGGACAAGCCTCGGGGTGAACAACTCCTCTTTCTCTTTGAATGATTCATTTTTTTCTTTTTGAAATTCAGCAATTGGCAGTACTTAGAAATATGACTGGAAAGGAGGAAAAAAAATCTAGGAATGTCAGTTTTACCAGGTCTTGGACTAATTTCTAACTAAGCTATGTTGCCATTTAGCCACCTATGTGATCATTTAAAAATAGCTGCATTTTTGTCTCTCTTAAATAATGTACTAGATTAAACTGTATATTATGAAACTTTACTGATAAGTTGGCCAAAGGCACTGGATTGACCATTGTTTTGTTTATTTAAATGGTCTTGTGCAGATGTGTATTATGATAGATGTAAACACATTACAAGGTGCAGTGTTTTCATGGCTCGGGATGAGTGCATGCACAAGTGTTTGAGCCACGAAATTATATGTAAATTGGTCAGAATGGAATGGAATTTTGCCGAGGTAATGATTTTTGCCTCTTTGGAAACTTGGCTGAGCTGCTGTCTAGCATCTGTACTAGCAAAGATTACCCATCAGCAAAGCCTTCTTGCCATGGCTGCCCTTATCCAGCTCAGGGTCCTCCAAGCCTTACAACAATATCCTCTGAAGAATGCTGACAGGCCCAGGAGCAAGTGACCAGAGTGCCTACCCCCTACCCCCAGCTGGAAATTGGCAGGGTGCTGAGAAAAACACTCACGTCTCTGCAGGCAACAGTGTTGCCATTCTGCAAATGATCCGTGTTCCTTCCACAGCAGCCTCTGGCCTGAAAACCTTTCTCCTCCATGAACAATAGTGGGTTTTAAGACTTCCCAGTCTCTAGAAGAATCATAATTTTATCACTTCAGAGCTCTACTTGGCAATGACTATTAGAAAATTCTGGAATAAGCTACTGAACAACTTCAAAAATAGCCAGAGAACTCCATTTGGGCTCTTAAAGTACCATCAGGCATGCACGTGTGTGTGAAACAGTGAAATTAAAATAAGGCTGAGATCACACGATTTAGATCATAATCATGTGGGTTCTTTACTTTCAATAATTTGTATACAGTCGAATTTTTAGTTCAGGAGCTTTAACATTTGATCTGGACTCTGTTTGAATCATCTGGAAGGCTCACTGTTTATTTTAGGGAGTTTTACAAAATATTTGACTACACAAATAGAATAGTGGGAGAGAAAAACAATCTAATAGCATATATATATGTTCATGAGTGTGTGTGTGTATAAAATTAGAAATTCCATATATAGATAGCTATAATCTTTTAAGATTCTCCAAATAGCTAATTTTATCTTTTTGAAATCCTGGTATTAAACAAAATAGTAAAGCGAAGCTTATGGGAAATTTTATTTTCAGCTCAACATAGCACACAATTTAATAACTATTGTCCATTTATAAAATATCCCTCAGGATATATTTCTGGTTCAGTAATGCCATTTGCAATTTTCCTAAATCATTTGATCTGAAAATACATTAAGTAAGACTTGATTTAGTAAAATATATTTTAGTAGACTTGCAGAGGATTAATATCTTTTATATCCTGTAAATAAAACCTACTTTTAATTTTTCGATGTTTAATTTTTAGGTATTATGGATTTATATTAGTTGTACATGTTTATGGTGGGTACACATGATATTTTGATACAAGCATAGAGTGAGTGATTATAAAGTTAGGGTAATGGGGATAGCCAGCTTCTCAAGTATTTTATCATTTTCTCATGTTAGGAACATTCCAAATCCACTCTTTTCGTTATTTTTAAATATACAAAACATTATTAACTTTAATTGCCCTATTGTGCTACCAAACATAACCTATTTTTTTGGTTTTAGTTTAATGAAGGAATTTTTTCTTTGAAGGAATATTTTTAACATATACCTACAGATGACTCAGTATCACCAGATGGTATTTTGCTATCCACAGGTTCCACTTTGCCTGTTTTGCAACTTTGTGACAGCCCACAGGGATGTGCTAAGGCCTCGGTCTACTCAGTAATGTATCTGGGACACTGCAAGTCTGCAGACATCTTTATGGGTTTAAATGGCATCCATTTTTCCTACTCCAGCAAGACTGGTTAATACAAAAAGGCGTAGCATGCCACTCAGAGAGAGTGCTCTGTGCTAATGGCCCTAATCTGGGGCAGGAGGACAGAATGAATGATGACCATTTTTATGGAGTCTTCACAACGACCTCCAGAAATTCTCACTCATTTTATGCAAATTCTCATCATGAGCATGGAAAAATCATTTTGGTAAAAATAACCCTGCATTTGGTAAAGATTGTAACAGTAACAACAGTTGTTATTGTTATCAGTAATAACCTCCATTGTTATAGAAGTCGTTATTTTAAAAGATGAGAACCTATAATGTGACCTGTGCTGCGCAGAACTTTTACCCTGTGATGAGTCTCTAGAGCCTCATGCTATGGAGCAAATAAATTTCCATCTGTCTTCAGATTTTGAAGTGTCATGCTCTCTGGTGACTTAAGATTTTCTAGGCATTTGTCTTTCCACCCTCCAAAAAAGTGTGTTTTCACATGTTGTATATAAAATAAATATACTATGTAATGTATTTTACGTTTAAAAATTATTTTGTACTATCTTGCAAGTTAGTTTTGACACTTCAAGTTTGTTCCTTAAAATACCTTCTAAGATTTCGTGGTTTAGAAATGCTGTTTATGGGCCAGCAGAAAAGATTTTTTAGTGAAGTCTGGTTCTTTTTTATTTACTTTATCAAGAAAGAGTGCGACTGGTAAATGTTATATTGAACAGGAAAGATTATAGTAAAATTCAAGTATAAAATTTTGCATGATTAAGCTTCCTATTTGTAAAGTGAAATAAAAGTTGAATTTGCTATGAAAAAAATGAAGAGAATTCATTTTCACATTACAAGGTATAAAGAATAGAAGCACTTTTGAGATAGTAAATGCATATGATGATTATTCCAAATAAAAAGGGAACTTTCCTTTATACACACACACACACACACACACATATATATATATTTTAATCATATATATGTTCTCATATCCGCTGTCTGCTTTTCATTCTCCAAGTCATAGGGGGAAAAAAACCTAAGAATAGATCATGAGAAATAGGTTATTCCTCAGTCCTGAAATATAGTGTATCTACAAATTATGCCTAGATGAAGTAAGAAACAGGTTTATTTCCCATTATATGAGACATATATTTTAGGACTTCTATTAAAAATGCAGATACAGAGGCAGTCCTGTAAATTAATCACTTCTGAAGGATGTCAAATAGTGCTACAAATGATTCTCTTGAAATTCATTGTTGAAAGATTGCAGAAATGAGTACTATTTATTATTCTATGTATGATTTTGCTTTTAAACCTGAAAAGAGGGCATTAACTTATTGTTTTCTGCCTTAGTAACTTGTCTACTTGTGTAAATCAACTCACTTCATGTATTCTGACAGTTTGGCTTTACCAAAGAAAAACTGAATTCCACTTCCTAAACATATACAAGATTTTAAAAATTAGAAATCTTATGATAATGTTACCTTCATCACTGCTCCTCTTCTAGTGAATAGCATTTTGCAAGCAAATGTATTTTTGGCTGAACAAACCTAAATTGCCCTTTCTTCTTAGGGGTACTCAGTAAACTTCGTTGTCATTATATTATTGGCATTTACTGTCATGCAAACAGAGTGTGGCTTTACTTCTATAATGTTTACAGAGTTATTAATAAAATTATTTTGAAGCCTGAAGTCTTATCTGTAGGTATGTGTATGTGCACAATTCTTGAAAAAGGCCTCTTAATTTGAGAACTTTTTAAAGGTGTGATACAATTAAACTTTGAAAGAAAGCTAAATATGGCTTCTCCTTTTCACAAAATACCACATAGTTTAGCAAGTCTCAAAAGAACAGTCTGTAGAAATTCCAGTCATCTCTTTCTCCTTTTAACCCTTTTGTGAGGGTGAAATGATACAATAAACATAGATAGCATTGGCACACAAAATGTAAATGAAATATGTTAATTATTTTAGTGATAAAGATGTTGTAAGTACAGAATGGAATTAGAATACATACAGAAGTCAAATTCTGGCAAGTTTGACTGTTTATTTCCTATTAAAATATTGCTGAACATCTTTGCTGTGATAAAAATGATTTCCATAGTGGGCGGTGCCTGTGGCTCATCGAGTAGGGCGCTGGCCTTATATACCGAAGGTGGCGGGTTCAAACCCAGCCTCAGCTGAAATGCAAAACAGAAAAGTAGCCGGGCGTTGTGGCGGGCACCTGTAGTCCCAGCTATTCGGGAGGCTAAGCCAAGAGAATCGCCTAAGCCCAGGAGTTGGAGGTTGCTGTGAGCTGTGTGACGCCACGGCACTCTACTGAGGGCGATAAAGTGAGACTCTGTCTCTACAAAAAAAAAAAAAAAAATTATTTCCATAGTGAATATCTTTGCTTTTATTTACAAAATTGGATGCAGTTTCTATCATTGTATTACAAATTTTGTATCCCGGCTAAACTATGTTGTAAAATAATTATGTCATCACGTTCATCTCATCTTTCTGGGTCCACTGTTCTCATTTGTACTATGACAGGGCTAGCAGAGATAATCTTAGGTTTTCTTGAAGCTATACATTTTCATGCATATCTACTAAAAATGGCTCTCTCTGGTCTCATATGGAGATAACTTCTTTTTAAATCTGTGTGTGTTTCTAGGAGGTGGGGGAGAATAGTATACTAACTACAGTATACACATTTTCTTTTGATGACTGTAACCTATATATATATATATAATATACATATATTATATTTATATACACACATATAAATATATATTATATATAATAATTTATATTATATGTGTAAATAATTATACATATAATTTGATAATTCTAAGATTTCCTAAAATATTCAAATAGAAGCAAAGATAAATATGAATCAGTCCATTGTAAATAAGAAACTTTAGGATGTCCAAACCCAGAGCAGTGGAGATCTGTAACGAAGAGTAAACGTCTGGGATTCAGGTCTAAATATTAGGAATTTCTCTAACTCACTCAATCACAATCAGACCATCTCAGATGCTGTCTGCAAAAGTAAGCGTGCGGGAGACCTAGGTAACACAAGACTCAGGGTATTATGGGTGGGACTCTGAAGTCTCTGCAGAGGGGGAGTAGTTAAAAGTCCTAGAGGTAGGTTACATTTTGCATATTTTGATCTACTAAACCCCCAAAGCTTAGACATTCACTTATACATTTATGCTCCCAAATCTGTAAGTTTCTCCAGATCTTCCTGTCGCGCTCCACAGCTCTACATGGCAATAACCTCAGTAATAACCACAATGACCACAATAATACCAAATCCTTAATATGGGGCTCCTAGGCAGTAGTATACAGGGCTGGGTAGTATTTAAGGACTTCACGCAGGTTAACTCATTTAATCCTCCCGTGGCCCAGTAACAGGAATCTTTTCATTTCTCCCTTTAGAAGTGAGGAAGTGAGAGACACGAAGCAGTTCCGCAGCTTGCCCAAGGTAACACACTGAATAAGCGTGCACTCAGCAATCTGGCTCCAGAATGTTTGCTGCTAATGACTGTACTTAACCTCTCTCGGCTATCTGTGGATGGCGTCCACTTAACTGTCATACAAACCAACTAAAAGTTCACCAGCTGAAAACACAAACCTGCCGTAGTCAGCTGCTCTTCCCTTTAGTGGTCCTTGCCATTGGTGAGGGTCGGTGCTCTTGTGAGTAGATAAGTTTTCCTCCCTTCCTCTAAACCTCCACATCTGATCAGACGCATGAGGAGTGTCCCTCTTCCGTGATTCCACTATCTCATCTCTTCTTGTTCTCTCTTTGCCTCTTCATTAAGAGCTTCATGTCTTCCTTTCTAACCAGTAAATACCGACTTCCAATTTGCGGCCAATGGCCACTCATTTTCTATCTCCATGTCCTGTGTCATCTTTACAGAATGCACTTGTCTGCGTGTCATTATCGCAACTAAAATTCTCCACTAGCTCTCTTCATCGTGAAGATACTGTCGAAACTTCATCAGAAGCTCCTGCCTGTCACGCCAGGATCAGCTTTCCAATTGTTCTCCAACTCCCCTGCCTTGCTCTTTCCTCAGCCTCACACCCTCTGCTGTTCTGACCAGTTCTCTTTTGTTTTTTCCTTGGGTATTTAACTCCAATGCCATCTATATATCTATTCGTCTGCTCTGAATTACTTATTTAGAAGGTAGTAAGTTTTAGGCTTTGACTTAAAGATTAGGAACCCAAGGATAAGACACAGGTGTTTTCATGCTTGTAATCTCAGCACTTGGGGAGGCCGAGGCAGGAGGATCCCTTGATCTCAGGAGTTCAAGACCAGCCTGAGCAAGAGTTGAGATCTCATCTCTACTAAAAATAGAAAAACTAGCTTGGCGTGGTGGTGGGCAGCTGGAGTCCTGACTAGCCCCAGGAGGATGAGACAGGAGGATCACTAGAGCCTAGGAGTTTGAGGTTTCTCTGAGCTATAACCATGGCACTCTAGCCAGGGTGAAAAGTGAGACTCTGTATAAAAGAGAAAAAAAAGTCACAGGTGTTTTCTTTCTTCCCGGAGTTTACAGTTTAGTTAGAACAAGAGTTACAAAGCAGAAGAACCATAGTTCCTACATATAGATTTAGGAGGAGAAGTTGAAGATTCCAGGAATAAGTGTGAGCTACAAACTGTAAAGGACTAGCAGGAGTTAACGAAGGAGCTGAGAGAGCAGCCCTTCTCAGGAACAACGTCTGCAGTGTTCTGGAGGGTTTCAGTAGTTCAGAGAAAAGATGTGTACAGAAATAAATACTCCAGGAAACCTTCTTGGCATTCTCCTCATCTGTGCCCACTGAGATCCCCAAACACTGCTTGTTTGTCCCCATAATGAGAAAGGGTCACTATTGAGAGTAATTACTTCCTTGCCCACAAGACATAAAACTCTGTAGGGCAGGTCCTTTGCAAAGATTGGTATATATCAGGGAGAGAGATGTATGCATTTATTTTTAAAGATATCGAAATCTCAGCAAAGCTATATGATGATGAGGCTTTGAGTGTAAAGTTGATGTAGAATAGAAATATTTAGACAACAGATTTGAGGAGGTTGAGAGAGTAAATAAATTTTGTGCATATGCCCATGTGTGCTTGTAAAATGAGGATGGAGCTGAATATGCTAAATGGATTAAGGTTAGCAATAAAGACTAAACTTCTCATAGGAAAAAAATGGATGTGCTAGAGAGAATTTTCTTTTCAATATAAATCTCTATCACCCAAGGAATGTGGAACTAACAAAAAGCTAGAACATACTCAACAATATTCCAGGCACTACGGAGGGTTGGAAGAGACAAATAAAGAAGAAACCCATAAAATATTGCTCACCTAGTTTACTAGAGGTGCTCACTGTTTACTTTTGGAGAAAAAAATATCCCCCAAATGGATTCAGAGTGGCTACCAGCAAAATATCAGCAAGCTGCCAGAGCAAACGGCCAGAAAATGACAAGCCACAGATATTAAGTCCCAGTCGTTAACGAGCAGGCATGGAATGTATTTTGTGAGCACTTAGAGCTGTCACAAAAATGAACACTGAACGTCAAAGCAATCTGAACAGGCCCAAGGAACAAAATAACAGAAGGTAGAAGAAACTGAACTTAGAGGTTGGGAAACGAGGCTGCTTTGGCGGGTGTGGAGCTATTTGTTTTGTAAATAAAATAAATTAAATCTTCAACTATGTGATATTTGAAAGCTATGTAATATCTTTCCTTTAGCTTTGCTTGCATCCTCACTATTTATCCATGTATTACTTTATTTTCCGAACATTCTACACACGTAGATGTGTTTAAAAGTGTGCATCTACAGAGACCAGTTACCCATGGGCCACACGTAATGAAATACGTTTTATGATAAAATTATTTTACTATTTTTTATACAGACTGCTTCTTGCCCTCAAAATAAAATACGAGTCTGTCAGCTTTTCCATGGGTAACTTTGAGTGCTCCTTTAAAAACAGTCATGGTTCTCCTGAATTCGACACATTTCGTTAGCACTGATTTACAATGGCGTGGGTTTGAAGGTACATGTAATATGCACATGCCAAGTGAATTCATTAAGACCAGTGTGATTACAGTGAATGTCAAATGAATTAATAATAATGGGACCTCTAAGTGTTACCATTACTTTCACAGTGTGTTGCTGTTTTTATACTTATGAGCCCTGAGGATAAATGACACTCACATATTACCCTTGTATGTTAATTGTTTCTTGATAATCAAAGGTTGATCAAGCAATCTTGTGGGCAGCAAAATTTTCCAGCCCCCTTTACATAGAGAAATTACTATGATTTGTAAGATTCAATGAAGAGTGACTTGATACTTTAGATTTCTATTATAAATGGTATTCATATTGGGCTTCCCACACTTTTCCTGAAATGTTACAACCTTTAGACATATTTTTTCTATGACCAATATTTAGAATGAAGCATTTAAATTGCTCGGGACTTTTTCTAGGTGTTTGTACTTTCCTTGAGAATAGACCAGCATATCACAGATGTACGAATGGACATACATACAGGTTTAAATAAACATTCTAATTAACACAGACAGAGGCGCTCAAACATAAAACACTCAGTGTGTCGTAATTACTTGACCTTGAAATAATTATATCTTTGATGGCAGCTCCCTCGTCAACAAAATGATAATGAAACTCCCTCTCTCATGGTTTTTATGAGCTTGAAAATACAAGCATATAGAACATGCACACACTTCTACTCCTAACCCAACCTTTTCTTTTCATTCTAGTTGCATTTGGTTGGAGGTGTGCTTGGGTAGGCTTGCATCAGCAACTAATGTCCTTATTAATTTGCTTGCTTATTTTAATGATCAAACTTAATAACTCCACCACCTTCCTCCCTACCTCTTAGTTAATATTACTATTTTATATTTCTTATTGCTAACCAAGAATACATCCAATATATGTTATTTCTAACTCCATGGTAGATATTTCAGTAAACAGAAACAATCCAGAAACTGGATGATTTGGAAACCCTACATCATTTATGAATTTTCTAGTAGAAAATATTTTGAATTTCACCCAGTCAACTCATAAGCTTTCTTTTGCAATACAATTCAAAAATCGGTACTGCCCTTTCTGTTCAGAATTTCGGTTGTTGCTTAAAGTCACGAATGACATGGTTCTCGATCTTGTAGATAATAGAAAGCTGTGACACGATTTAGAGGGTGGAAGCATCTTGATTCAAAAAGATCTGCACCAGCCCAAACAGGGTGTAGCATTCTAACCAGAATGGAGTTCTCAAGTCACATCCCCTCCCCTCAAGAAAAGAAGTAAATTTCCGGGGGGGGGGGGGGTCACTAAGGCTTGGTGGAAATATCTGTAAAAATTACCTTTGAGTTGATTATAAATCCAGTAATAGTCAACTGTGTGATAAAACTAAAAAAATACTAATATATTTCTGGACCGTATTGACAAAAGCATGGTGTGAAAAGCAAGGAGGTGATAATCCCTCTGTCCCCCATTCTGGCAGGTCCAACGTGAAGGGCAACACTCAGTTCTAAACATCCCATCTCAAGAAGGCGTTTCGTGCTTGCTGCTTCCAAACAAAAGGAGTGATAAGCTTCAGAGGGTTATAAAAGATGCCACAGGAGAAGTTGCTGAAGAAAAGAGAAATGATAAAATTCGCTGGGAAAATTACCCCCATTAGCAAATAGAAGGGGGGAAATTTAGTCTGAGGTGCTGCAAAGAATAGAAGCACACCGACTAGGATTGGAATACAGATTCTTGTCACGTGAGGGCTGAAGCTAGACTTGACTATTTCATGAATAGGTAAACCCATCTGCATGGACAGGAGTCAAGCAGATGTTTATTTGACAGTCACAGCAAGAGGAGAGCAAACATGATTCCCTGGGATGTCTCTATTTTGACTTCAATTTAAATTTAGAACTATAATAATAAATATGGTAGAACCGCCATAGCTGACCACCTCCTAAGTCAACCTACTTTTCAAAGACGGGACATGTGTCATCTGTACGTATCAGTACAGCAGGCCTAGTTCCTTATGTTGATCACCTCTGTATAGTGACCAGCTTATTACAGTCCTGTGGGTGATCACCTTACAGAGCTTCCCTATATTAGGGTACATGTGAATTTTTGTATTTTTTAGCCAAAAAATGTTCAGCTACAAAACCTAGCACCTAAAGGGGAGGGAGACACAGGGAGTCTTCGTGACCTCTAAGTAATGCCATGTATTGAATCTTATCACTCGGGGCGAGGGTGGGATGAGGAGAGTCTGTGTCTGATGGACACGAGGGAGCACAGATGGGGAGAGATGAGCAGTGGCTATTCCTAGAGTGAGAGGTGGAAGAGAAGGAGAACGCAGGACTTAAAAGTCTACCTGTGACTGACCCTTCCCAGTGAGACCCTGGGACTCACAGATGTCATTGAAATATCCACGGTGACCCCACACAGAATATATCAGACAAGGAGAAGGAGGCTGGGTGACGCAAAGGGACGTGTCCAAAGCTTTACACACACAAGTTGGTCTCGCTGCCATGTGTTAAGGACGTTGTAAAAAGCACTAGAGGCTTAGATGGACCCTTCAGAGACCTCGTTTTCGTCTTTAGGATAGAGAAGAAACAGCTTCTCAGGTGGGAGATTCTTCAGGCAAGAGAGAAGTAAGCCGCCAGAAGCGAGGCAGCATAGAAAATTAGACCCGTTCTGTGACTTGAACACATCTTTCCAAACACTTTCCGTATTTAGTGATTTTTGAATTATGCTTCTTTAAAGAGACCATTTTTCACTGAAACTTTTTAAGCAACAAAATCCACTCTTCATAGGAAAAAAAAAATTGCAGATTCTCTGAGGCAGATAGCTCTGGGGAAAAAAAACAATAAATAAATGCACTCCCAAGTCCCTCTATGGTTTGTATCCATGGTTGAAAAGACTGCAGATCCGGACAGGTTGGTCTCTCTCTGTCATCAATCAGATGTTCATACACTTGAGATGTTTACTTGCTATAAATTTCAGTTGCTTCCATTTTGTAAATCAAATGTTCATCGTACATTACTGAGAAACATGGACAGAAACGAAACAGAAAGCAGTCACTCTCCCTGGTTTACTTAGTGTAATCAAATTTGTACTCAGATACCATGTTCACATGTTTATATCCTCTGTCCCCATCCGTATTTACTTTTATGGGCAATACTGGACAGCTACTCTGCTCAGAAATGCATTTTTTATTCTCTCAGCTGAGGCTAAAACAGAATTGCTGCGGGTATCTTCCTACTGTGCTTTTGCAGTCACAGCGCCCTGGCAGAGGCTGCCCCTTCTTTAGTATTTGAGGTTAGATTTATTTCCAGAGACAAACCAAACCTACCTGTGCAGGGCAGCCCTGACAATATGGTCCCCGGAGCGCGGTCCCTGCCCCACCCTTCAGCACTCCCTTTGCCCCTGTTGTCACTTTTTACCTGAGGGCCCAACTGCTAATGACCTGACTGTCCCCCTGCCCACCTCATAGAGCCACCAGCTTCCCCCTGTGGGCCAATCAAAGCAAAGAAATCACCACCAGCAGAAATGACTCAGGGACTTGGCTGCAAGTGGAGACGTAGAGGCTTGGCAACACATTTGGGTGGCAGGTGGTAGCAAAGGCAGCTGTTGGGGACGGCTTTAGACACAGAGGCAGGGAGAATCTAGGAGGTGTCCCAACCCATTGAAGGTTGATTTTTTTTACCCTAAAATCTTCTCTTAATGATAGCACAAGAATCAGTTGTTCTTTCTAGGCACAGGACCGCTTGAGACCACAAATATCTTCCTAAAATCTTGTGAGTTTTAATGAGTTGACCAGACAATCCAGTTCAACCCAACAGAAAAATAAACAAAAGCTATGACGATGCGCTCAATTACTGTAAGTCCTCTCTATGGAGACACAGATGCCACCCCAGGCAGCTTCAGCTCCAGAGCACGTTAGGACTTACAGAGGGAAGGAGCCCACGTGTGCAGCCGCGGCACTTAACCAGCTCCAGAGAACTGCACCTGTTTCTTGGCCACACGAGCCTCGTGAGGTCCATGAGGGTGCAATTTCAGGGCATTGTTGATTTCCCAGGGTCAGAGAGTATTAATTGTTTGGGGAATTCACTCAGTTTAAAGCCAAACATCATTTAGTAGGTGTAGGACGGAGGATCTTCAGGCCGTGAAACTCTTCCGTGTGATACCATAGTGTGTAATGCCCTGCTGAGCGACGCTGCAACGGTGGATACATGCCTTATCCAGTCGTCAAGGCCCATGGAGTATACAACACCAGGAGGAGCCTGCCCTGAGCCATGGGTGACAGCGATCGCCAGTACTGGTTCCTCCTCGTCAGAAGCAGATCCATCCGTGCGGGATGTTCATGATCCGGGTGGCCGTGGGCAGTGGGCAAGGGGCACGTGGGAACTCACTGTGCTTTCCACTCAACTTTGCTGTGAACCTAAAACTAGCCCAAAAATAATGTCGGTCAGTAAAAAAAACAACAATAAATTTAGTTAGCTAGGCCTGGAGACAGTACAGGACAGAAAGCTGTATGGGCCACCGTCAAGCAGGGCTCCCCCCTTAATACGAGGGCCTGGAGGAAAACAAGAAAAGCAGGAATGCCAGGGGAGCGAGGCTCCCCACGGGAACAGGGAAACAGAGCCTGTGGGAGTTCTCCAAACTCTGCACCCTCCACGCCATTTGTGGGTGGAGGTGACTACCTCATGCTCTGGAAGATGGCACCCTATTGCCATCCGCGAGAGCAGGGGGTTAGCTTGGTTCTGATGGAGACGGGTTCCATTTGTTGCAATAGGCCCCACTTCCAGCACTTCCCTTGGGAAAGGGGGAGACAGCAGCGTCGCTGAGCCAGTCAGTCCCAGAGTGAGGCTGTCATTCCCATGGGAAAGGACTCGGTTCCTACAGAAACCCCCGTGAGGCCAAGGCACTCCTGGTAAGGCAGGGGCTCCCTGAAGGAACAGCCATTGTGTCTGGATCTTCACAGAACAGCCTAAAGAGGGTGTTCTGTTGGCATTTGCCATATTTAGTGGCACAGGTACCTCACACAGGGTCATGAGAGCTTGGTGTGGGCCACTCTCTGGCCATGCCCACTCACATCTGCCCTTCTCTGACCTTTAGTCTCTTCTTCAGAATGTCTAACACAAATGTAAAATATGATCATTCATATAGTCAAATATATCTTTGGAGCTATAAAATTTCTTCCTGCTTTTCCTTCTCTTTATTTGTAGATTGCAAAAGCAAACGATTAAGTTTACCCTTGGAAAGGGATCTGCAGAGATGAAAGGGGTCAGGCGTTACCTTTAAACAGATTATGCATGAAGCAGGGGTCACGTGTGGGGCTCCGTAGAACACCTACAAGCAGGGACGGGGAGCATCAGATGTTGGGACTCCCTAGTTCTCTACCTGCCTCGCCCGAAACCCACAAAACTCCCTCCACTCAACACCAGGGACCACCCAGGGATCTGTCTGTGTTAGTGGGGACAGGGGCTCCTCCCCCACCAGGGTGGCAGCAGGACAACTTTCCGTCCTTGTCCTCCCTGAGAGCAGACGCAGAAGGGGGCTGTCAGGATCTTCAGAAACCAGCCCTTCCTTGGTTGGAAAAGGCCCCCAGCAGTGGAGTACACTGTTTATTTCCTATTCTGTCCTAAATGCCATCAGCATTTCCACTTGTCCTGCTGTTTAATCCGAGGTTTTAGTGACAAACCGGCTCCACTGCATCACTGTGCCTTAATCATCCTTCAGGTTACCTGGTTTACACTTGAGCAGGGGGTTGGGAGTTGTTAACCAGGCATGTTCACGGTTTGCCCTTGCAGCCCTCACTGTCAAGCTCAATGAAACTGGAGCAGCCATTCTGGATAAAAGCAGTCCCCTCCTCTGAGATGGCCTGCAATTGACCTTCAGCCGCTCCAATTACACAGTGAGCCTTTGCGTCAGCCTGGCCCGTGCTTGTCCCCTCTGTCTCGCTGCAGTGGCACTTTTCCTAACCTTCCTTTGTTTTGTCCCTCCAACCTCACTCCCCAGAGTAGGCCTCTCCTAACAGAGTCAGGGACCGAGGCAGAGGATAAAGGGGGAACTTTGCCGGTGGAAATTGTTTTGGTAGGAAAGGGTGAAGGGCCTCGAGCCTCTCCTCCTAGTGTTTCCTTTCCTCTCCTCCCCTCTCCTTTATTCCCATCCTCTTTCTCCTTTCCCACTGCAAGCCCTTTGAGTCTCAAGACCCAGAACTTGGGAGAATCCTGGTAGTGACACAGTTCAGGTACATATGGTCCAACGAGCTAAATAGGCTGTGGTGGAGCAGGTGAGGAACCAAACCTCTTGGAAGGTATTTACTTGGGAGATAAACTTTTTACATTCCAAACAATCCAAACCTGTCGAGACCTCATCCCACTCTCAAGCTGGGTGCAGCTTGCAGTGCTGTGCGCATTTTATACATGTTCCTCCTGTAGTTGAGAAATCGAGACACTCCCGGAAATATAGCTGTTGTGCATTTTGCTAAGTCATATTAATCTCTACTAACATCATAAATTTGTTTACTTAGCCCTGCCAGCCTGAGCGATGACACGCAATTGATCTTTGTCTGACAGAGCCCAAAACACTGGCTCAGGACAACATACTGATTCGATGCCGGAAAAAGCATTTGGGGTTAAATGTGCCAGGTGTGGGCCAGGCAGATGGCATAGCAGCGGTGCCTTGTGTTGTCATGCACATAATCTGATTTCTGAAATGACCTCGAGACACCAATTTGCTCTGCTCGATATCAGGTGTGCTGTGAGGAGCCCGGTCTCCCGGGACCGTTCACACCACTTTTCAGCCCTTCTCATCTGTGGGCTAATGGACAGCACTCTCATTGGAAATGGCACTGTTGGCTCTTCCGACAGGAAGAAATTGTTAAAATGCCGGTAGCTTTAGCAGGCAGCAGGTGTGGCTGTGTACCCTGAGTAGATAATTGCAAGTATGTCTTTAGTTGAAACTTTGGCTCCCAACAGTAAATAATCCTACTCGGGTTTCCTACAAATGCACAAGGATTGAGTTTAAATTTTGTTTAAACAACTGTTGATATCCCTTTCTTTCCTTCCCCCCCCCCCACAAAGATGTTTGTTACTGTTTTATGTCAAATCTTAAAGTAAATTTGCAATGAGACAGCATTATTTTTTTCAATAAATAACAGTCATAACACAAAACCTTTGCATTTATAATATTTCTCATGAACTTTATGGGGCTTGTCATGGAATAGGCTGTGTGAGGACGGTGTGTATATTTCTTTCTGCAGAAAATTAGAAGAACCAGAGGCTTGAGTTGTGTGAAGTTAATGATCTAAAGATAAAAAATAATTTTCAAAGTATTAGAAATTCAATTAGGATACTCTAGGATTTTCCATCTTGATTTTGGTGCATTTCTATATTTTGCTTAAATATTATGAAACTTTTAGCCTAAATCACACTCATATCATAAAACTAACAAATGGAGAGACTTATTTCTCTGCCTTGATTTTTGCAATGCTAAAATCACATGCTTTTAACAGTTACCAAACACTTACTTAATAGGTCTAACAATTATTTCCATTTCTGGCAACATAATTATTGATAGATTGATAAAAATGTTTACTTTTAACCAGTTGGATTGATAATACAAAGACAGGATTTTGACATCAATAGAAACTGTCCTTAATATGGGATTTTAAAATATAGGATATTAAAAACAAATATATAAATAATGGCCTAAGAGTAATAGTTTTAAGTTCCTGACTGTATCAGTGGAGAATCACGTTTTTCCCTGAGAACTTTGAACTCTACCATAAAGTTCACGGACTTTGGGGGATAGAACATTATTTTGATTTATCACAAAAATCATTCTTATTTCTCAGAAAAGAAATATCCATTTTAAATATTTGGGATTTTTACTTGATGAGTAAAAATGGTGAGGCCCTGCTCTGCCCACACCCAGGGTAGGATGTTGTTTCTGGCTGCTGTAGCTGAATGGGGAAACTGACGCCTGGAATATACCCAAAGGGAAAGATGAGGCCCCTGAAACAGCTAGAGAAAATTATAATATGAAGAATGCCTCAAGGAATTAGGTGATTATCAAAAGCCAAAAGGTAAGAACAACCTAAATATGCTTTCAGGGACTGAAGGACAGCCTGTCATGAGGAAGTCTTATTAGACTGTGGCTCCACAGAGCAGAACTACTACCGAAGACTGGAAGTCAGAGAGAGCCTTTAATTAAATGAAAGAATGACGTTACTCATTCTTAGAACTGTCTTGAATCATGCATGTCCCAACACTCCTTGGCCTTAGTCACAGTGACCGAGACTCCTCAAGTGGCATCCAGCAACACCCACCAGGACCAGCGCCGAGGGTGTGTCCACTCCTGGTGCTGAGGCTCTGAGTGGAGCCTCACGAGTCTGTACTACACATTTGCTCCCTTCTGCCCCTACTGTGGATCCCACAGCTGATTCCACCCATTTCATCTACATTCCACGGAAGTGTTTATTTTTACATGGCAAAGTTGTGGGGGGTGGGGGGAGAAAAAGCTAAAATCAACACTTCTCAAAAAGTGCTCGGGGTAAGGATTTTCCTTTTGAAAAATTAAGACTGTCTCAATCGGTAGACAACTCACACACGTGTCATCTAAAATGACATCACCCCAGCCAATGGCACACTGTTAAATGCATCTAAATTCCCTGCCTGCCTTTTCGGAATCTGTTTACGAAACGATTCCTAAACACAGATGGAGCCTTTTCTGCCTGCACATACTAATTTGTGTTTTTATTTATGCACTTCTGATCTTTGTGACGTTTCTTCCTTTAGCCTGACATCAAGTCATTTTTTATACATGTCCTGTGGAAAGGTGGCCCTTGCCCTGCAGTCAACCTCGCAAGCCCCTGACACACACACATGCATTTTTTATTGTTCTCACATGTTGCTTAACAGCCTGAGTGATTACTGCTTTAGAGCACAGCAGATGGGCTCTGCATAGCGGTGAAGCAGATGAGATGCTCAAATCGATTGTTTTATCAACAATCAGTTGCAGATAAAAATCATTTTAATGAGAGAAATTAATGGTGTTTGCAAACATGATGTTAATTAAAGAACATTGCTTAGGCATTCTTTCCTCTCTCTCTCTCTCTCTCCCCTTTTTCTCCTGCACACAATTTTTTGTTACCCATGACATCTTTCATTATTGACTCATGCCCCAAAGAAAAGGCGATTAAAATCTGCTTTTGTTTGATGTAGCTTTTATTGAAGAAAGAAATAGATCTTTCTGAAGCTTCCTGGTGAGATGAAAGTCTAATTATCTCCACAAATGAAAGGAAAAGCTTTAATTAGGCCGGGGCTGAATCTGCGCACTGTGAATTTGTGCATTGTGATGGATGGAGCCCGCATCTCCTCCGTGACTGCCGTGGAAATAATGAAGGAAGAGGAGAGGTAGCCGGGTCCCAGGATTCCGCTGGCAGAGCGGCGTCGGAGGCACACCTGGGCTGCCAGTGCGTGCCCAGAGCAGCTGCCACGGGCCATGTCTCAGCGCTGTGCATTCGGCTGTTCTACAGCCTCCCTCTGAGCTTTGATCTCTTTTCAGACAGCAGGGGTCCTAACAAATCAAGCTTTTCATGTTTCACTCAGTTCCACTCTCTTTTGCTTCCCCATTCACACTGAAACTCCAAAGAGGAAGGATAAAATATTGTCTTTTTCTGAAGCAATTAATGATCGCTGGCTGATGCGACTGAAGTGGGTATTATGCCTTACAAGCGGTATTTTAAGGTTGACCATAGGGAGGAGGCTAGAGAGAGAGATGAATTATTTATTTAACTTTTTAGTTGTTTACTTCCACGTTCGTCCTTTTATTAATCATGTGCGCATTAAGGCTCACTCTGTATGTCCGCTGTTGGAAATGTGCTTTGCGAATGTCCACCGGCTCTGAAGAGTGACACTGCGAATCGTTTTAAACTGCTTATTGTCCCATGCGAGAAAGCTAAAAATACCAACTATGGCTGGATCCCTATCTCGGCCCCCTTTTGCCGTGCTGACCGCTGCTTGGTCTATATTCCTGTCATCCCACTATTGCTGGGAAGGTCAAACTCTGACTCGGTCCCCCATAGCTTTCTGTTAATCTCTTCTTTTCAGTGGATCCAAAAGCACTTCTGACATGAAGAGCGATGATGGGAATTATGTCAAACACTTCTTTTTGGCCAGGATTAAAACAGGAGTTGGGAAAGGGGAAATGCTAACAAAATTGAGCAGCATGCATAGGCAATACGACCTCCCCCCTGCCTCTCCCTCTCCTTGGGTAAGGAATTCCTTGTTATGAAAGAATGATGAATTTGTTTTCAAGCTAAAAAAAAAAAAAAAGTAAGCCAACAACACAAAACCTTGGGAGAAAAGAAATTACATGCAGAACAAGCTACTTCACATACTGTAGGTGAGGGTGTAACCTGAAAGGCAACTACTATGACCCCCAAAACCATCTTCAGGCAGCCCTTCGCTGTTTGTAGAGGTCAAGATGAGGCAATAAAGTTATTTGTCGAAGGAAATATGGTTGAATTAACCAAGATAATTGCTAAGGAAGTGTCTGACTTATATGGAATGAAAAATTTGAAATGAGCATCTTCTTGGATAAAGTTTATGACTCGCCTAAAATTATGAAATGTAGGCTTTCTGGCTGAAGTGCAATTTGTTTTACAAACACTTTTGGTATTTGTTAGATCTCTTTGTAACTCTCTGGGCCTCCCTCCAACACTGCTCATTCCTTGTCCCCAGCGAGAAAGCTTAAGCTTCTGCCTTAAGTCCCAGGGCATGATCACTGCTGTTCACAGATTCCGTCCACAGAGCTGACCTTCTTGCAGGTGGTTGGCCCCCAGCAGGTGGGCCTTATTAAGGTCACAATAAGGAATGGAAAAGGACTGAACAGAACTTGACAGCTGCCTGCCTTACTCTAAGTTTCATTCCGGAATGATGTCAGTTGTGGTCAAAGCAATGCCTAGGGAGGAAGGAATTTATAGAGGTGCGAAGGGTAAGGGATATCTAGAGAAAGTTGACACAAATTAGGAAAGGGTAGATGAAATCAAACGGTTCATTCAACAACGGCACATGTGAGTGCTCAGGCTGAGTCCTTCCCTGAAAATCTAACGTGTGAAGGGAGGTGTGGAAAGTTTTGTAACTCTCCGATTTGATTCAGTGGGGCAAAGCATTGGTGTTAGATAGTAAGATAAAACGAAAACAGAACACCAGAGAACAGATGTGGGCAACCCCCCTAAGTAAATGCTCACTTTCCTCCTTTCAAGCTTTATCTGCATCAACATTTAATTTTGCTCTGGGAGCTCAGCACCATTTTCTCCGTGTGGGGGTTCAACAGTGATAGAAATAAAAGTCACGTGCCTGTGTGGCCAGTGCTTCTTGCATGAAGTGGGAAGAGTGACACAGTGGTATCCCAGAGCTCAGGACAGTTAGAAAATATTCGCTGGTACTTCACTTTCACAGCAAAAAATATCTTTTTAATTGATTTTTTCCTCCTTTTAAAATTGGTATGATATTTAGCCCAATTTAAGACAAAATCAATATTCTTATCGACCTTTTCAACAAGTAGAGAAAATAATCAGAGCACTCCCAAAACCCAAAAAGCAGAAAACAAAGCCTTTTGTAGATTTCCTTGCTACCCTCATAGCTATCTATAACTTTTTGCCCCATCCATCCAGATTCTCCAGATGAATGATAAGTATTTTGTGTGGTGGTCGCCTCAAAACACTTCTCCTGATTGCATTCTACTGCTTCTTACCTTCAGAATTGCAACATTGTGGAAACAACCCAAGTGCCCTGCACCTCTTGAATGGACTAACAAACTCCGTGTATGTATGCTGTGAAATCCTACCCAGCCAGAAAAAAGATGGAAGTTTTATATCTTTTGTAACAACCTGGAGGGATTTGAAGAACACTTTTCTAATAAAGTATCACAAGAATGGAAAAGCAAACATCCCATGTACTCAATACTAAATTGAAACTAGTAGATTAGCAACTGCAGGCCCACATGAGAGAAAAAGTCAATTAATAATTCAAGAAGGGTAGGGAAGGCGTGGTAAGTTTGCAGGCTGTGGGTACGATTCATAGGTATATGGCACATGTCCTGAGTGAAGGACATGATTACATCGTGGATTTTACCTGACAAATGCAAACAGTGTAACCTAATCGCATGGACCCTCATATTAATCTAAAATTTTAAAAAAGAAAAAAAACACTTTTATTAAACGAGTAACTAAAACCTGTTAAGAAAACGTAAACTAAAATTGCTCCATAAAAACACACGGATACACCACATTCATAAAGGAAAAAAGAAGTGTTATACGAAGGGAAGAGATGCCACGAGCATTTTCAGGAAAAAACAATAACTGCAGGGAAACGGCCTGGTACTTCTCAGGCGATGGCGTCAGCGCAACATTTAAGGAAAGAGAAAACTGTCTGAGAAGTGACGCTGAGCCAAAGGGAGGGGTCTGTCCGCCAGCCGGCAGGAGCCCAGCGCTCCGTGGAGGAGGACTTGACATCTCTATGGGAGATTCAGGGATGACCTTCACTCTTCTCACTTAGAAGTAAAGTTTAGGAGCTGCTGGTCCATGTTTCTTAAATTACCTTAATTACGAGATACTTAGAACTGGGGTGTCTGTGGGAGTCATACCCAGAACTGAGATGACGCACGTTCTTAAGCCCCCTCGTTAGAAGACTTTTGGGCATGTTAAGAAATAAACTTTCACTTTTGAAAGGGGGGGGGGGTGAAGGAAAGGCAACCATTAAAGAAAATAATTACAATGTCAGAAGATTATGAGAAAATGCTGGAAACCAAGGATGCCAGGGAGGCATCCAGTGGGAAAGGGAGGCCCCCACCTCAGAATGGAAGGGAAAGCCGCTCCTCCATTCAGGGAACAATGTGTGTATGAGGGCAGGCCTGTGCCGCCCACACAGCTTCAGCCATACGAGGAATAACTATTTTCTATCAATGAAACAAAGCAGTTTACACCAAAACCTTGTAATCAGCCAGGGTCAAACAGTTGAAATCTCTCCTCCCCAGAGCAGAAAACGGAGAACAGGGAGCTCGACCAAGGGGGCCCAACGTGAGCCAGCAGAAGCAGGAATACTGGGGCCTTTCCTCTCCTGTCCTTGCTCGGCCCTCGGGAACTAGGACAAGAGGAGCAGGTTGAGGGGGCAGAGCAAGAGTGCACCCCCACTTCTTCCCTCGCCCACTTTCTTTTTTTTTTTTTTTTTTGACACAGAGCCTCAAACTGTCACCCTGGATAGAGTGCGGTGGCATCACAGCTCATAGCAACCTCTAGTTCCTGGGCTGGAGTGAGTCTCATGCCTCCGCCTCCCAAGTAGCTGGGACCACAGGTGCCCGCCACACGCCCGGCCATCATTGTTGTTTGGCGGGCCCGGGCTGGATTCGAACCTGCCAGCTCAGGTGTACGTGGCTGGCGACCTAGCCCATTGAGCCACAGGCGCCGAGCCCCCTCGCCCACTTTCTAAGAGCCACTAGTTTGGGCTGACAAGCTCGCCTCTGAAAAACAGAAATCCTCTCTCCTCACTCCTAGAGTATTATCTGCACCTTGCTCTGAGTGATTTGACTGACTTTTTGAATTCTAAAATCGTTCATACTTATAGGAGGTTGGAAACTAAGTCAACCAAGTTGGCGAACTAGTCCTAGAAAATGTGCTGCATACCTTGTTGCTGAATATCCATCACTGTGGTCACCTTCAAAGTCCTCCCTCTGGGCATCTGGGGACTGTAGTGATATTCAACAATGAGGTATGTGGCACATTTTCTAGGATGAGTTCATTAACTTCGTTGTCAGGCCTAATACACAGGTACAGGTAATACCTACACACGTATTTACATGCTTATTGACTTGCCCCAATGAAAACCAACAAGAAAGGAGAGGTAACGAGGAGCTCCAGACATTTTCAGAAGAACCAGCCCTGGGGAGTGCAGTGGGGGGAGGGCGGTCAGGGGCTCTGATGTGGAAGACTTTGGGCCTATGGGTCGGAAGCACCAGGGGGGCTCATCCAGCAATGGGGAAAGAATCCCAGAGGAAAGGCTTGCAGTGTGATGGCCGCAGAATGGGCCTACACTCTGTGCCACCAGACTTGTGCTGGGTGTGCTTATGAGAGTTGGTGTCAGGGTACCAGAGGCCACATTCAGGTTCAACATCCTTCAGAGAGCTTGCAATCAGCTTCAGGGTGAAGTTCAAAGTCCTCAGCACAGTCCTATGAAAGCCCCCACGCGACCCATCTCCTGCTTCCCCACCATGATCATTGCTCACCCCCTGCCCTCATGAGGCCAGTGCCTCAGGGGTCCCAGCTTCTGTGTCTCCCCACCCCCGTTATTCTGGACTGTCCCACCTGGTCACCTCCTCCAGGCTGCTGTCCTGAAGCCTGTTTCCCCTTCACTCCCCCTTATGGTGTTGATTCTACTTTGGTCTTACCTGTTCCCTGACCTGTCAATTCTGTTCCCTTGACGCTAAGCGTTGTATCATTTTTCTCTGTATTCCCACAGGTTTAGGAACAGACCCCTTTGTATTTATTTATTTTGCTGTTGTTCTTAATAAGAAATTACCACACAAGAATGAATAAAGGTGTGGAGTTGCTGTATCTTTATTACATAAAGTGCATATTTATAAATTATTATCACTCAGATCTCCCTGCTGTCAGATGGTTCAGCTGCAGTTTCCTCCTTGACGTGTTTAACACGAATGTTCATTTCTCTTTGGGAAGACTCAATGTTTAGTACATCTAAATCCGACTTCATCAGCAACCCATTTATCACCCAGGCTCCTGTACTTCCACCTACATCTGAAACCAGAACTTATTTCTGCTGCAGAGTCTGTGAACTGGCTTATCTATTGCACTTAAAAGTGTTTTTATAGGAAACAACCAAACATAAATAATAAATAGTGAAGTACATTTTACTCTTCCATCACGGTATTAATTTGCTCTCCAGTTCCTATGTAATGCATCAGGTGCACAAGTCTAGACTCATTTAGATTAGAAAGAGCCCAGAATGTGTAGTAGACACATATTTATCATCTTGATTTATTAAGGAGCAGCTGTGGAATGATACTAATTAAGTGTCTATCCTTTCTTTTTGAGACTATAATCGTTTTTTGGAATAAGCAGAAATGTAAGAGAGCAAATAGGCAAGGATATTTGAATACATTAAATCTCTATTATAAAGACAATGTTCCCTAAGATTTTCCAGCAATGGACACACATAAAAAGGACATTGCCATGGTTTAAAAATGGTATGGTACGCATTCCTCGAAGGCATTTCTGCAGCATATCATTTTGAATCATTCAGTCTATAGTTCCTCAGCCTCTTCAACCTGCTAAAAATCAATGCTGTTTGGAGGGCCCCCCTGCCCAATTCCCAATCATTCATAATTTTTAAAAAACATTGACATGGCATAAATATTCACATGCAAGAGAAATGTAGACATCCTATGCTTTTAAAAACATTCTTATTCTTCAGAGCTTCTGTAGAGATTAGATATTCTATTTTTATTGCTAGAAACAGCACATCTAGAACCAAATAAAAATTTTCTTAAAAACTTAACCAGAGGGCGGCACCTGTGGCTCAGCGAGTAGGGCACTGGCCATATGCTGAAAGTGGCGGGTTCAAACCCAGCCTCGGCCGAACTGCAAAAACAAAAAAATAGCCAGACGTCGTGGCAGGCGCCTATAGTCCCAGCTACTCGGGAGGCTGAGGCAAGAGAATCACCTAAGCCCAGGAGTTGGAGGTTGCTGTGAGCTGTGACGCCACTGCACTCTACCGAGGGTGATAAAGCGAGACTGTCTCTACAAAAAAAAAAACTTGACCAGAAGCCCTCAGAGTTGAGCATTTCTTCACTAACACTAAACTAAAAAACTCAGATAAAATTAATTGTGAGTCCTTTGGATTAGTTGCAAGAACAGAATAATATCAATACCATGAAGGAAACAGTTCCAACCAGCAAGTGTAAAAAGAGGGAAGAATAGAAGTGTGTTCATTGTAAAGTTCTGGCCTAATAAAAATACAATGAGTAACCATAAATACCTACTTTTACACTACACACAAAATCAAATGCAAGAAAAATCAAGCCTTTTACTCAAAAAAGAAAAACTTGACCTGCTTACAAAATAGCCAAGGTTTTTGTAGGATGTTTTCCCGCATCTTATTCTGTGGTCCCTGTAATTTTCACTCTACTTTAAATTCATACTGTTTGAAAGTATCCTAATTTTATAGTGTTTAAACAGGAGTCCACAAACCAACCGCTTGAGATAGGCTAGCTCTTGGAGCAGGTAGTTTACACCATAGCATTAAACAAGTATTCTTTTGGGATCAAAAATGTTTTCACGTAGTAAATGAGAAAATATCATGAATGTTATATCAATCAGGTTGATAAAAATATCTCCAATTGTATGTGAAGCCCGCACACTGTACCCCATGACTGAATTATTGTACACAGGTATGACTCAATAAAAAATAAAAAATAAATTAAAAAAAAAGTATTCTTTTTTTTTTCCCTTTTTCTTCTAGAGTAGCAAAGCTGACTTTTAAAACAAAGCTTACTAGAATCTTTTACATAAACTAGGAGACTCATAGTCATTAAGAATAAATGAAATTTAAAAAATACCACAAGTGCAACAGGAATAATCCTGTCAACCCATATTAAATAATATGTCATGAAATAAGATATCAGAGTTTGGAAAACAATAAATACTTGTAATGTTTCCAAAACTTAATCCGAATAAGGTCTTTGAAAATAGGGGTTTGGCTCTCACTTCTAACTCAGACTTACTTCTGCTGCCCTGGTGCACATTACTGGGCAAAGCTAAGATTTGTACCTCAATTTTTTAAATTGTAGTAGCATTGAAATTTAAAAAAAATTTAAAGCTTTGGTTCACTGACTTACTCTGTGCCTACCTTATTAACATCATATTAAAAATCCCAGGTTTAGAGGAAAAGTTATCCTATTATTCAGAGCATTTAACTCTTTTTTTCAATTCAGTCTAATCTGTCCTTTTGCTATATATTTTCTTATAGAAAAACAGTGAAGTAAAGTTAGTTATAGTGTGCCTCTGAATTTAAAAAAATATATGAGACAGATTTTTTTTATATATGGACTAGTTTTGCATCAGCTCACTTGGCTTTACAAGTCCCTGTGAAATGACTATGGTTTTGTAGTTCTGTGACGTGGAACACTTCTGGATAGCCAGGAGTCCTGCTGGAGCAGTGCATGTAGGTATGTGGGGGATTCTGGCCAAATTTGCCCACTCCGTATTGTCAGCCACAGCTGCCAAGCAGAGCAGGGAATCCTTCATCCTGTAACTATGGCAAAATCTGAGAAAGAAACAAAGCAATCTGCTTAGTAAGTGAATTTTCTAAGGACAGGTCTTATTAGTAAGTGGTAGCACCAGGGATCAAGTCCAAGTCAGCTTTTGATTAAAGCCAACACTTTAATTGCATGACACTCTCATAACCGCATGCAGGCAACGTCATGTGCTGTCCAGTGGGCTCAGAATGACGTTCCAGCTCTCTTACCAGAATGCATGTGACATTTTTAGCAACAGGTGATGAAGGAATCGCCTCTGTTCTCCTCTGGTCCACATTCTTCTACTTGGAAATGCCATTTCAGTCTTTTTTTTTTTTTTTTTTTGATAGAGTCTCACTCTGTTACAATGGGTAGAGTGCCGTGGAGTCATAGCTCATAGTAACCTCAAACTGTTGGGCTCAAGAAATCCTCCTGCCTCAGCCTCCAAGTACCCGGGACTACAGGTGCCCTCCACCACACCCTGCTAGTTTTTCTAGTTTTAGTGGATGGGATCTCACTCTTACATAGGCTGGCCTTGAACTCCTGAGGTCCGGGGATCCACCCTGCTCAGCCTTCAGCGTGCTGGGATTACAGGCGGGAAGCGGTGGGCCCCACAGGCTGGGTCGGGCCTGTCTGCCCTGAGAGTCTAGCCCTCACCGCAGAACACCGCTTCTCCTTTGCTCCGCCCGCCGGGGCACACTGCCTCTCTGGGTGCCTTCGTCAACACGCTTTGGGAAGATCTGCCAGAAATGCCCAGCCGTGGCCGCCCTCGCCGCCTGCCCCTCGGCAGAGTCAAGTCCTCCCTGCAAAGGCGCAGGGGACCTTTTACGCACACTCTTCCCTCGGGAAAATGACCCCAGATTGTGGTTGGTTGGGCTAAAAATAGTGAGCTCAGCCGTCCTCTTCAGGAAGACTCCGGGACTTTTCCCATGACGCGGTTGGATGCCCCTTCCCCTGCTGGAATCCATTCCCTTCTCCCTGTTTGTGGATAAACGCGTGACGGGAATCGGGCCTGAATCCTACAGAGAAAGAGGCCTACGGGAGTCGGGTCCTACGCATCCCGTCCTGCTCTCTCTCTGCACCGCTGGACCCCCGTCCTCCTCAACCTCTGCCCATCTTGAGTGACAGCTCTTAGGGGAGTGGTTCTGAAAGCGGAGCAACCCTAGGGCGATGGAAGGAAAGCCAGTCAGGTTCCAGGGCACAGACAGGACAGGAAGGAGACCAGGGAGCATGACCTTGGCAGTCCCTGTCCTGGGCCTCGAGGAGGCCTGCCTGTTCCTGGAGGTTTCAGCCAAACCCGCCTCTCTCCAGGGCCTGAGAGGGCCCCGCTCCTGCGGGTTTCCGACGCCGGTCGCTCTCCTACAGGCTCTTCAGAGGACCCGGAGGAGCACAGGAGGCACTCAACCTCAAACACAAAATTTAAGGAGTGCCAAAGAACTCAGCCATCGAAATCAGTAATACGGGGTGTCCATAAAGTTCATGTGCGATTTAAGATAGACAACTGTTTTAATTGCACGTGAATTTCACGGCCACCTTGTATTTTAAGGCAATGTTTTTTTTTTAAACCGAAATGAATACACAAATCCATGGTAAACTAAGTACCACAATTTTAAGCAAACACAGTGTTAGGATGACTGATTTTTCTTTTCCCCCCGAAGTGCCCAGTATGGCCCAAAGCAGACCCACAGTCCCCACCCGAGGTGAAAAGGACACTCACTGCCAGGCTGGTTGCTGAGTCCCAGTCCCCTCACTAACAACACCGGGGTTCACATGCCTCTTACCATCTGCCAGGCTGTATTCTAACCATTGCGTGTATATTATTTCATTTAACATCTTGAAGTTGGATGGTGCCCGTAGCTCAGTGGTTAGGGCGCCAATCACAAACACCAAGGCTGGCAGTTTGAATCCAACCCGGGCCAGCTAAAACAACAATAACAACTGCAACAACCGCCCCCCCTCCAAAAAAATAGCCAGGCGTTGTGGCGGGTGCCCATAGTCCCAGCTACTTGGGAGGCTGAAGCAAGAGAATCACTTGAGCCCAAGAGTTTGAGGTTGCTGTGAGCTGTGACGCCATAGTACTCCACCAAGGGCAACATACTGAGACTCCGTCTCAAAAAAAAAAAAATCTTGAAGCAAATGTTGTTATTTCTATTTTGCAAATACGGGAACTAAAGCCCAGACCCAGTTTTTCCAAGAGACAAAGTGGGATCGTCCTTTCTGGCTTTAGAGTTTGTAGCACTTACCGCAGAGGATTAGGATCCTCTGTGGCCTGATCCTGATTCCAGTAGTCGAGGTTCCACACTCAACTGCTACTCAACTGGAATCGATCCTGATTCCAGTAGTCGAGGTTCCACACTCAACTGCTACTCCGTTTTGTACCCAGGCCCCATTCAATTCATTTTAATGTCCCCTTAAAATTCTGGGCTTATCCGCTGGTTCATACATTTTAACCTAGTCAATAGCCAAGCAGCAACAATTATTCCTAACAAATGTAACTAGGTGGGAAGTAGGAAGCGTGACAGAACTAAAAATGTTCCTTAGGGGCAATGAGAGCTGCGAGAGAGGACAAGACGGTTCTGGGATTAGCTGAGCTTAGACCATTTCAACTCATGACCCATGTTCGTATTTTACGAAGAATTTACATCATCTTACTCAACTTCCAGCCTCTAAAAGAATATGTAGAGTAAATATTTCTGACACATTAATTTTTTATAAAGTCAAACTCAGCTCCTGTGGGGAAGGAGACGCCCCTGAATGTAGAGAGTCAGGTGCCCGTGGAAGGTGGGGACACACTGAGATTGTGTCACGTGTGGAAAGAAAGCAGAGGAGTTCGTAACAGCCCCTCAGAGCAAGGCCGAACTTCCGAAAAATGCTTTTGTTTCCTATTATTACAGAAATGCTACAGGACTCGGGCTATTAACAAAAGGCTCTCTTTGCACACACGTATCTATTTGTAGGATTTATTCCCCTACCACATCCCAATTGGTTTACAATTGGTTTGTTCATTTATTTTCCAATAACCAGAATGCTTTTTTCCACTTCACAACTATTTCATAATAGTGCTGATGCCTGAACCACAGGGAAAATCCTGAAGGGTCTGCACTTGCCGTCCTGTGTGCCGAATTTCCTCCCACGCGGGGCTCTGGGAGTGATAATAGAATAATTTTCTACTTTTAGCAAACATGCCCTTTCATTTCGATGTGTTTCCATTTGAATAATATTTTGGTGTGTGTTTCAGATCTTACCTCAGGAATGAGCATTGCATATTTTTCTAGGTCCTAATTAAGCCTTTTGCAGCATGCTTAGGCGCACTCATTCAAAGCTATCCATCACATCCAGGCACATCAGGGGGAGGCTTACCGTGTGTGGAGCAGTGACCTTGTTGTATTTGTGTTCATCTGTTCGTTGAGGATTAAAAAAATGGTCTATTTAAAGCAACATAGGAGTGGCAATCCTTGTCTTTAAGGGAACTGTTGTATAATTGACCTTCTTTAGCATTTAATTTCTCACGTGTCTAGGAAGCTTAATTTTTGAACATCAAAGAGGCACCTGTGGAAGAAACTGCTCCAGGCTGGTGAGTAAACAAATTAGTTAATAGGGTCGTTAGTTTTACGGTAAAAATTTGGACTGGATTCTTCACTATCAGCTATGTAAGGTGTCAGCATGCAGGTTTACTTTTTAAAACCTTTAAAATATATAATTGGACCTAGAATTGAAGACGATGTTATATAGTCTCTGCTTGGTGGTATTTCTTAGATTTAGGTAGGGCTTTGTTTTTGCAATGTTAAGATGTTTATGAAAATCCCTTCCTGACCACCTATAATCCCCTGGTGACAAATGGGTTCCTGCATGTCCATGAAGCACCAGAGCTCAGTGGTCATAGCCACACGGTGAGGATCATTCTTGGCCGTCTAGGGTGCCGGCTCTATGACTTAGTGTCTGGGTTCTAATTGCCTGTAGCACAGTACGGACAGTGATCTGTTTGAACACATTGAGTAATTCATGAAGATACAAGATCGTAGGGGAGAGATTAACAGAAGAGTCTGTTTTGCAGTAAACCTCAAGACTGGTGAGGAAAAAAATGTGTATATGTTTAACACAGAGAAAAAGCAAATATTTGCTAGTTTTGACAAAGGAGACTTGCAGTAGCTGTTTAGCCTGGAAGTCTGCAGCCGGGCGAGCACATCCAGTGGGAAGCCGCCTCCTTACTGTGAAAACTTACTGTACAGCAGGAACCGGAAGTGAGAACAGCAGTGACAACTAAAGCCCAAAACGAAAGAAACCCAGTGAGGCTGCGCCGAGCCTGCTGTGTGTGTGCAGAGCTACAGAATGTAACTCAATTACCAATGAGGATCAGAAATGCAGCTCTCCTTTCTGAAAATCTAACGTATTAAAGCACTATCACAGCTTTTCTCACAATTAGTACGGGTCCATTTTTCACTGGAATATCTCCTTTAGTCCCTCTGGTTTCTTTTCTGTTAGCTTTCTCAAAAGAAAAATGTTTTCCTTCCTGTTACTGTTTGTATTGAAACAAAGCATGCATAGATTAAAAAAAATTTGGTATCTATGAATACTCGAAGTTTTTAGGACAAGATATACTAACTATTAAGTTGGATAATTGTTGGATAATTACAATAATTAATAATTATTAAGTTGGCTAAACTGTTCAGAAATCGTGATGAGGATATTTAACAATTTGACACGTGCAGTGATCATGTACAGCATTTTTATATAATGTTCACTCATTTTTGCACTTGTAGAAATTAAAATTTGCAGCTTTTTTAAAGTAATGCCTTGGTAACTTTCATTTTATGCTATTTTATTTATTTTTTGCCTGGGAGGAAGACTGTTAGCTGTTGAGCCAGCGCAGTATCTCTAACCTGTAAAAGGCTAAAACATAGACATACCCCAATAAGCAGAGGCTGTTGGGAAGCAAAGCCTCCTGGAGTCCGTCAGACTGTGCCTGTTTGACTTGTTCGGCACTTGGAAGCTGTGGAATCGCTCAGGTCCGATTCTCCATCCTCTTCCCCACATATGTAGCAATAGACCCACAGGGGACTCAGACCGCTGGGGCCCTCAAGGCCGCCTGGTGACTGAAGTTCATTCTAGGCTCTGGGTCATCAAAATATAGCATTAAGCTTTTCTACAATATGGTGGTAAAACCCCAAATCCTCTACTCTTTTTGAGCTTTGCCATCCTTAGAGAGATAAACTTGCAGGAACAATAAAGGCCTTCAATTTAGTACTTGTAAACAGCCTTATCATGGGACGTGGCACTTACACACCACTTCTGCACAATATAGGGACGACTGTCCAGCAGGAAGCCGTGCTGAGCAAGCAAACGGGAGGAAGTGCTGATGCGCTTCCTCCTGCTGAATTTAGGGCCTGGATTTTGGAACATTTCTGCACAGGAGATGCTGCTGTCACTCTGTCCCCTTTGCAAGTGTCAGGGCACCTTTGTGTGCGTGTATGCACACCTATCTAGGGAGA
>CAUYRH010098251.1:0-12659 GCA_963574655.1 Perodicticus potto
CACCCTGGATAGAGTGCAATGACATCACAGCTCACAGCTACCTCCAATTCCTGGGCTCAAGCGAGTCTCCTGCCTCTGCCTTCCAAGTAGCTGGGACTACAGGCGCCCGCCACAACGCCCGGCCATTTTTTGGTTGCAGCCGTCTTTGTTGTTTGGCGGCCGGGCTGGATTCGAACCCACCAGCTCAGGTGTATGTGGCTGGTGCCTTAGCCCGTTGAGCCACAGGCGCCGAGCCAGATTGATAGGCATTTCAAACAAGACAAAATCATTCTTTATTCCCTACCCCACTTTACCTATTTCTCTCTCACACACGCAGTTCCTGTGCTTCCATTCAGTTAATTGCGAAGCATCCTCAGCTCTTGAGACCACAAACCTAATTCCCTGGAATACTTACCTCAGTTCTCACATCCAACCAAATCCTATTGCTTCTACAATGGACTCTCTTCCTTACCTCTTGAATTAATCCCGTTTTTCCAACTTTCACAGCAATTACCATCAACATCTCCTGTCTGGACCTTTTCCATCTCTCTCCTCTATTCTCCACACTGCTGCCTGCTTTCCTCCTAAGACACAGATATTGATGATTATGCTACTACCATGTTCAATAATCTTAACAAACCTCTATTACCTCATGATCCAACTCCTCAGCCTATTAATTCCAGACTCTCCACATTTTAATCCCTCTCTGCTTCTCCAGGCCCTCCATCCTATCTTATTGAACTTCAGCTCTCAAAACAATAATATTAAACTTACCAATATTTTCACAAGAACCTATTGTAGCTTTCATTTTGTATGTAATGAGAACTGAGGCAGAGAGAGGCTAGTAGCTAACAAAGTCTACTCCTTCAACAATAGTGGGGAGAGGAACTTTATTTTTATCTTTCGTTTCTTTTTTCCCATTGCATTGTAATGGCTACTATAGAAGTCTTTTTTGCTAGGAGTCCTGAGGCATAATGGCAGTCAGGGTAGTGTGATTAAGTGTCAAGAGGAATGCTCCAGTAATTTGTTACTAATAAAATGTGCCAATATTGGGTGGTGCCGGCTCGGCGCCTGTGGCTCAGCGGACTAAGGCGCCAGGCACGTATATCTGAGCTGGTGGGTTCGAATCCAGCCTGAGCCCGCCAAACAACAATGACGGCTGCAACCAAAAAACAGCTGGGTGTTGTGGCGGGCGCCTGTAGTCCCAGCTACTTGGGAGGCAGAGGCAAGAGACTTGCTTGAGCCCAGGAATTGGAGGTTGCTGTGAGCTGTGATGCCACAGCTCTATACAGGGTGACAGCTTGAGGCTGTGTCTCAAAAAACAAAAACAAAAACAAAAAAACCAGACAGACAAAAAATCCCTCCTCCTACCCCCCCAAAAAACAGAAAAAAAGGATGTAAAATACAGGTACTAAAATTATTGAAAAAGACATAGGGTAATTACCAAAGCTATCATTCAGAGCTGAAAACTCACATAGGTAGAGAACTTGAACCTTAGTTTGTAGTTAATAACCTAATTAGGTTGTTAATTAATACCTTAGCTTACCTTTCTGACCAAAGATCTCAAGCTATATTTCTGAATGATAGAAAGGAATTATCATTAACTTATACTAAGGACTATGAAAAAGCCAACTTATGAAAGTTAAGGAATTTCAAAAGAAAGGAATTAAAATAAGCTCACATTACAGATCTACTATTTATAAAAGAAATTAAGAAGATATTAAAGCTGATCCACTCCTGTAATGACTTTAACCAAATATCAAGTTTTCATCATATTTTGATTTCCATGAAATTATCCACTTGTATACAAATGTCATGAACAAATTTTATTGAATCACAGTCTGATTACTTGATAGATTTAAGTACATGAAAGTAAAACATTATGATTATGAATACTTTCTCAATAGTGCCCTTCAAAACAAATGTATTGGAAGATTAAGAAAAGAGTAAAATTTCAGAGAATAATGAGGGAGTTACTATTAAATTTTGAAAATAAAAAATAGTATTTGCTTAAACACTTGTCAAAAATCAAGTTTTTTTGGCTCAGCGCCTGTGGCTCAGCGGGCTAAGGCGCCAGCCATGTACACCTGAGCTGGCGGGTTCGAATCCAGCCCGGGCCCGCCAAACAACAATGACGGCTACAACCAAAAAAAAATGGCCGGGCGTTGTGGCGGGCGCCTGCAGTCCCAGCTACTTGGGAGGCAGAGGCAAGAGACTAGCTTGAGCCCAGGAGTTGGAGGTTGCTGTGAGCTGTCATGCCACGGCACTCTATCCAAAGTGACAGCTTGAGGCTCTGTCTCAAAAAAATAAAAAAAATAAAAAAAATAAAAATGAAGTATCTCAGAAATAGAAAATAAGTGGGAGCTACATGATGGGTGCACATAGTTACAAAGAGACATAAAGGACATAAGAAACTAAGATGGGGAGATGGGGGATGAAAGCTTACCTATTGGACACAAGGAACATTGTCCTGGTGGCAGGCACACTGAAAGCCCTGACTTCAGCATTTATGTAGTGTATCAACATAACAAAAATATTTGTATCCCCTTAATGTTTCAAAATTTAAAAAGTAAATGAGTAGAAAAAGATATGCCATGCAAATAGTAAGCATAAGAACGGAATGACATAAAAGATAAAATAGACTTTAAGACAGAGTATTACCATGAATGAAGAGGAATTCTTTATTATGATAAAAGAGTTAATTCATCAGGCAGACATAACAATAATTTTTTTTTTTTTTTGAGACAGAGTCTTGCTCTGTTACCTGGGCTAGAGTGCCATGGCCTCCCACCTAGCTCATAACAACCTCAAACACCTAGGCTAAAGCAATCTTTTCGCCTCAGCCTCCGGAGTAGCTGGGACTATAGGGATCTGCCACATTGCCCCGCTAAGTTTTCTATATTTAGTACAGCCAGGGCTGGGTGGGGTGGTTCACATCTGTAATACTAGCACTTGTGAGGCCAAGTTGGGAGGAATGCTTGAGCTCAGGAATTAAAGACCAGCCTAACACACAACATACATAATTACCAACTCTTAGTATGTGTGAATACAAAACACATGTTAGAAAAAGTACACAAAAAAATAAGTTTATGTCTCATTTACAAAGTAATCCCCACATAACAAAGTAATCCTAGAATAAGGAAGACGACTGACATGAGCCCCCACTGAACTCCCACATACCCTTTCTCAATCACTACCTTCTCTCTCTTCCTAAAATTACCTAGGAGCCTCAATTTTACCGTAATTTTACTTATGTTTACAATTTAAGCACTTATCCCTAAAACTGTAGTTTAGGTTTTTAAACTCCTAAAACTGGAATTATATGCACTATTTTTTTTTCCTGAGACAGAGTCTCAAGCTGTCACCCTGGGTAGAGTGCGGTGGCATCATAGATCACAGCAACCTCAAATTCTTGGGCTGAAGCAATCCTCTTCCCTCAGATTTTCTACTTTTAGTACAGATGGATCTCCTTTTGTTCAGACTGGTCTCAAACTTTGAGCTCAAGCAATCCATCCACCTTGGCTCCCAGAGTGCTAAGATTATAGGTGTGAGCCACCGGGCCCAGCCTACAGTACTTTTTTTTTAGACTGAGTCTCACTTTATAGCCCTGGGTAGAGTATCAAGGCATCATAGCTTACAGTAACCTCAAACTCTTGGGCTCAACCAATTCTCTTGCTTCCAGCCTCCCAAATGGCTTAGGACTACAGGTACCCACCACAACACGCAGCTGGTTTTTCTATTTTTAGTAGAGATGGGGTTTTGCTCTTGTTCAAGCTGGTCTTGAACTACTGAGCTCAAGTGATCCACCCTCCTTGGCTTCCCAGAGTGCAGGATTACAGGCCTAAGCCACTAGCCCCACCATAACAACAGAGACTTTGTAACTGGCAAATAAAAAATAGGAATGGTGTTAATCAGTTTGTTTGGAAGACTTAAAGATAGTATCCTGAAAGACTACTTACCTTTTAAAAACAATTCTTCCAAATATAGTTTTTAAGTATTCTTCCAATGTCTATGTACAGAATAATGAAAATTCCTTGCTCTGAAGTACAAAGTTGTTCAAATAGCTAGTCAAGGAAAAACTGACATTAGGCCATACTTTGTAACTGTCTAAACTGCTAATAGAAAGAAAAGTTGTTAGTCAAACTAACAGAGCTAGTTTCTAACTGCTCAAGTTGTAGCCCAAACTTTCCACGTTAATTCCTTAAAACTTGGGATGTGGGCAGGCACAGTGGCTCATGCCTGTAATCCTAGCACTCTAGGAGGCAGAGGTGGGTGGATTGCTTGAGTTCATTGAGTTCAAGACCAGCCTGAGCAAAAGTGAGACCCTGTCTGTACTAAAAATAGAAAAACTGCAGCAGGAGGATTGCTTAAGCCCAACAGTTGGAGGTTGCCATGAGCTATGACGCCATGACACTCTACTCAAGGAGACAGCTTGAGACTCTGCCTCAAAAAGAAAAACAAAAACAAAACTTGGGGGCTGGGTGCAGTGGCTCACGCCTGTAATCCCAGCACTTGGGAGGCCGAGATGGGTGGATTGCCTGAGCTCACAGGTTAAAGATCAGCCTGAGACACAGTGAGACCTCATCTCTTAAAAAAAAAAAATAGCCAGGCATTGTGGTGGGCGCCTGTAGTCCCAGCTACTTGGGAGGCTGAGGCAAGAGAATCACTTGAACCCAAGAGTTTCAGGTTGCTGTGAGCTATGATACACACAGCACTCTAACAAGGGTGAGAAAGTAAGACTCCGTCTCAAAAAAACCCAAAAAACAAACAAAAAAAACCCTTGGGAAGTGTTTTCTTTTCTTTTTTATTTTTTTATTTTTTTCTGAGACAGAGTCTCACTATGTCACCCTTAGTGGAGTGCCGCGTCATCACAGCTCACAGCAACCTCCAGCTCTTGGGCTTAAGCAATTATCTTGCCCCAGCCTCCTGAGTAGTTGGGACTACCGGCACCTGCCACAACACCCTGCTATTTTTTGGTTGCAGTTGTCATTGTTGTTTAGCAGGCCCGGGACAGGTTCAAATCCGCCAGCCTTGGTGTATGAGGCTGGTGTCCCACTCACTGAGCTATGGGTGCCAAGCTGGGATGTATTTTCTTATTAAAGTAAATTAAACATGAGATTAGGTTCTAATCACCCACAAAAGCTCATTAAATCTACCAGACTCATGGCTCACACCTATAATCCTAGCACTCTGGAAGGCTGAGGCAGTCTTACGGGTTTAAGACTAGCCTGAGCAAAAGCAAGACCCCATCTCCACTAAAATAGAAAAACTGAGGCAGGGCAGCGCCTGTGGCTCAGTGAGTAGGGCACCAGCCCCATATACCAAGGGTGGCGGGTTTGGACCCAGCCCCAGCCAAACTGCACCTGTAGTCCCAGCTACTCGGGGAGCTGAGGCAAGAGAAACACTTAAGCCCAGGAGTTGGGAGGTTGCTGTGAGCTGTGATGCCACGGCACTCTACCGAGGGCAATTAAGTGAGACTATTTCTCTAAAACAAAAAGAAAGAAAGAAAGAAAGAAAGAAAAACTGAGGCAAGAGGATCACTTGAGCCCAAGTATTTGAGGTTGCTGGGAGCTATGACACCACAGCACTCTACCAGGGGTGACAAAGCAAAGACTCTGTCTCCAAAAAAAAGCTTATTAAGGGTGGCGCCTGAGCAGGGTGCCAGCCCCATATACCAAGGGTGGCAGGTTCAAACCCGGCCCCAGCCAAACTGCAACAAGAAAATAGCCGGGGCTTGGTGCCTGTGGCTCAACGGGTTAAGGTGCCAGCCACGTACACCTGAGCTGGCAGGTTCGAATCCAGCCCGGGCCCACCAAACGACGGCTACAACCAAAAAATGGCCGGGCGTTGTGGCAGGTGCCTGTAGTCCCAGCTACTTGGGAAGCGGAGGCAAGAGACTCGCTTGAGCCCAGGAATTGGAGGTTGCTGTGAGCTGTGACGCCACAGCGCTCTACCAAGGGCAACAAAATGAGACTGTCTCTAAAAAAGCTTATTAAATCCACTTAGTACTTGAAAATGCAATTCAAATGACATTATTAAACCTAACTACTATGTGTAAGAAGGTTAGTAATGTGCGTAATGTCTCCTTTAGTAACAGACTTTCCTATCTGGGATGCAAGAATACAAGAGACTGCCTGAGACAAAGTCTCCAGTAGGGAAGGAGTGGGTAGTGTGTATGGGCAGGGTATGAGGGTAAGGACAGATTAAGAGATCCAAAGGGTTGACAGCTCCCAGAGCTCTACTCTGGAAATACTTGTATAATCAAGGTTAGCTCTCCAGTTAATTCTTTATATTTTTAATAGTATAGACACGCCAAGAGAAACAATGATCTTTCATACATAACTTTTTTTGCTTGAGAATGATGTTTTCTAAACAGCTGTTTTACAGAAAAACTAGCTGGGGGTTGTTGGCGGGTAGCTGTAGTCCCAGCTACTAGAGAGGCTGAGGCAAGTCAATCACTTAAGCCCAAGAGTTTGAGGTTTTTTTAAGCTACGATAATGACATGGCACTCTACCCAGGGTGACAGAGTGAGATTCTGTCTCAAAAAAAAAAGCAGAAAGTAAATAGCTGTTTCAGCTGAGTAACTTTTGGTACTATGCAGGTAAATCTTACCTGTACTTCAAATTGCCGTTCTTTTTTAACATTAACTAGCTGTTTTTGAAGAGATTTTATCTTTTTTCTTCCTTCTTCCTCCCTAGAGGAAATAAGAATAATTTGTGTTTAGAGCAGTGCTTTTTTTTTGAGACAAAGCCTCAAGCTGTCCCCCTGGGTACAGTGCTGTGGCATCATAGCTCACAGCAACCTCCAACTCCTGGGCTTAAGCGATTCTCTTGCCTCAGCCTCCCAAGTAGCTGGGACCACAGGCACCTGCCACAATACCCGGCTATTTGTCATTGTTGTTTGGCAGGCCCGGGCTGGATTCGAACCTGCCAGCTCTGGTGTATGTGGGTGGCGCCTTAGCCGCTTGAACCACAGGCGCTGAGCCTATAGCAATGCTTCTTTAAGCCTTACTGTGTATAAGGATCACCTGCACATTAAAAAATAGATTCCAGGGCAGTGCCTGTGGGTCAGTGAGTAAGAGCGCCGGCCCCATATACCGAGAGTGGTGGGTTCGAACCCGGCCCCAGCCAACGGCATTGTGGTGGGCGCCTATAGTCCCAGCTACCAGGAGGCCGAGGCAAGAGAATCATCTAAGCCCAAGAGCTGGAGGTTGCTGTGAGCTATGATGCCATTGCACTCTACGGAGGGCGACAAAGTGAGACTCTGTCTCTAAAAAAAAAAAATATATATATATATATATAGATTCCAGGCAGCACCTATGGCTCAGTGAGTAGGGTGCCAGCCCCGTATACGGAGGGGCAGGTTCAAACCCAGCTCCAAACTGCAACAACAATAAAAAATGGATTCCTAGGCCAGGCTCAGTGGCTCATGCCTGTAATCCTAGCACTCTGGGAGACAGAGGCAGGTGGATTGCTTGAGCTCAGGAGTTGAAGACCAGCCTGAGCAAGAGCAAGACCCCGTCTCTACTAAAAATAGGAAAAACTAGCTGGGTGTCATGGCAGGTGCCTGTAGTCCCAGCTACTAAGGAAGCTAAGGCAAGAAGATCACCTGAGCCCAAGAGTTTGAGGTTGCTGTGAGCTATGATGATGCCATGATACTCACCCAGGGCGACAGAGTGAGTGAGACTCTGTTTCAAGAAAACAAAAAAACAAAAAAACAGATTCCTGGGCTTTACTGCCAGAGAATCTGATTCAGCAGGTTTGGCATGGGGCCCTAAAGTTTGCATTTCTAACTAGTTCATTAAAACTTCAAGTGTGGTATTAATAATGCTAATCCATGGAACACATTTTCAGTAACTCTTTTAAAGACTCTTTAGTAAATTGGAGGAAGATGTAATTCTGGTTTATCAGTATTACATCTGAAATAACTACTGCTGAGAAAAAGCAAAGCAGAGGCACAAGGAGAGGAAACAAAAGAATCTTTTCTAAGGTAATCTGTTGTGGGCATGAGAATGTGCCTCACAGACCTCTACACATAGGGAGCATTAGAGAACAAGGGTCCCATCTTCCAGGCTCTAAGATTCTTCACTGTGTGTGTTCTGAAGCCACCCTTCCTATACTACTCCCACCCAATTACTGAGTGTGGAAGAGATATTAGGGCAGGTACTTCTGGGAGAGCCAAGACTTCTCGGGTTGACTGGCTCCCTACTGACCTTGCCAAAGCATCCTTAGACTGCAAAGCAGTCTCTTCCACCCAACCTTCCCTCTTCTTCAGGGTGGATTAGTCTTGCATTAGGTCTGAAGATTCCCTCCCAATTTCCTCTCACCCAAGTGTTTCCCCTGATGAAATCTTTGCATGAATAATCACCTCAGCATCTATATCTCAGAAGACAAACAGTAAACAGCAGAATGAGGTTCAAACTCAGTACTGTTTGAGAACTTAGCCACTTTTTATGTTACTGATTCTCCATTTGTTCTCAGAAACCAGAATTCTGCTCTGTAGCCCAGGCTAGAGGGCAGTGGTGTCATCACAGCTCACTTGTAGTATGTAACTCCTGGGCTCAGTGATCCTCTTGTGGTGGGAAGCACTAGCTTCCCAAAGTGGTAGGATTACAGGTGTGAGCCATAGCCTCTGGCCCAGCAAACCCATTAATTATGTTTAAAACAAATTTTAAAAAGCAAAGAAATACAAAAATAAAACAAAACAACATTGTGGCAGGTGCCTGTAGTCCCACCTATGCAGGAGGCTAAGGCAAGAGAATTGCTTAAGCCCGAGAGTTTGAGGTTGCTGTGAGCTGTGACGGCACTTTACCAAGGGGAACAGTGTGAGACTCTGTCTCAAAAGAACAAAAGGTGGGGGGTGCCTGTGGCTCAAAGGAATGGGGCACTGGCCCCATATGCCAGAGGTGGCGGGTTCATAGCTCCCAGCCCCGGCCAAAAAAAAAAACAAAACAACCACCAAGAAACCTTGTCACTAAACTCCCATCTATGTACAGATTTTTACTCAGAAATTTTTAGTAAGCATGCACTTAATTAGAATCTTGAGATTGTCTTTGCAAAAAAAATTAAATATCACGTACTTCCCATTTACAGATCACAAGAAACAGATAAGAAGGTCATAGAACAAATTCTTTCTTTCTACTATTAAATTCAGTATCTCAGAGCAGATTCATTAAACAAATGTTATTTATATGACATAATAAAACTAATACATACCCATTTCAGAAAATCTATAAAATAAAAAAAAAGCATGAAGAAAAATAAAAATCACCTATAATCCTACTATCTAGTGTTAACTATGGTTGAAATGTTATTATATTTCCTTTCAGTCAATACACACTACAATTGGCTCGGCACCCATAGCACAGTGGTTACGGCACCAGCCACATACACCAAGGCTGGCAGGTTCAAATCCGGCCTGGGCCAGCTAAACAACACTGACAACTGCAATAAAAAAAACAGCCGGGGGTGTTGCCTGTGGCTCAAGGAGTAGGGCGCCAGCCCCACATACCAGAGGTGGTGGGTTCAAACCCAGCCCTGGCCAAAAACTGAAAAAAAAAAATAAAAAACAGCTGGGCGTTGTGGTAGGTGCTTGTAGTCCCAGCTACTTGGGAGGCTGAGGCAAGAGAATCACTTACTCCCTTTGAGGTTGTCGTGAGCTGTGACGCCATAGCACTCTACTGAGGGTGACATAATGAGACTCTGTCTCAAAAAAAAAAAAAAAATACACACTACAATTTCTCTCTTACAAAACTGGAGTTATATTGGATACATATATAATTTTTATCCTAATTTTTTCACTTAACATAATTATACATACTTTCTTTTTTTTTTTCTTTTTGAGACAGAGCCTCAAGCTGTCACCCTGGATAGAGTGCAGTGGCATCACAGCTCACAGCAACCTCCAATTCCTGGGCTCAAGCGAGTCTCTTGCCTCCGTCTCCCAAGTAGCTGGGACTACAGGCACCTGCCACAACGCCCGGCCATTTTTTGGTTGCAGCTGTCATTGTTGTTTGGCGGGCCCGGGCTGGATTCAAACCTGCCAGCTCAGGTGTACGTGGCTGGCGCCTTAGCCTGTTGAGCTACAGGCGCCGAGCCAATTATGCATACTTTCTATTTTCATTTAGCAGTTAAATACATGCAATATTTCAGTTCCCCCTTGAAATAATACAAAATTCATAATGAAAGGTATAAACCTACAGAGTCAAACAGACTGGTGGAAGAAGCAATGCAGATGACAGAAGTCAACAAAATTAACAAAGATAAAAGCAGAAAAGAGAAAAATAAAATCTAAATGTGTACAGAATGAGAAGCCAAGAAGAAGAAGGCTGAATCAAGCTGTAGACACCAGAAAAACTCAGCACACAGAGGATCCAGGGATGTCTGAAGGGAGAAATGTGGCACTGGGCTAGATAAAAGTGGCTTAGTTGAAAGTACGAGAAGGGGTGGCTCGGCGCCTGTGGCTCAACGGGCTAAGGCGCCAGCTACATACACCTGAGCTGGCGGGTTCGAATCCAGCCCGGACCCGCCAAACAACAATGACGGCTGCAACCAAAAAATGGCCGGGCGTTGTGGCGGGCGCCTCTAGTCCCAGCTACTTGGGAGGCGGAGGCAAGAGACTCGCTTGAGCCCAGGAACTGGAGGTTGCTGTGAGCTGTGATGCCACAGCACTCTACCCAGGGCGACAGCTTGAGGCTCTGTCTCAAAAAAAAAAAAAAAAAAGACTACCTACAAAAAAAAAAAAAAGTTACAATGGTAAATGTATTAATATGTATTTTACCACACAAAAAAAGTAGGAATAAAGCGAATAAAATCTGGCTACGCATTTCTTCCAAAGCAACAGCAATTGTTCTGAAAAATTAAAATCACCACTTGAGAGAAGCCACATTATAGTTTATTGTGATCCTAATTAAGTCCAAGCTGACAAGTGAAATCATCTCTGTTGTATTTTTAAGTTTCCTGGGCAACACCATCTGCAGTCAGTCACCTATTGCCTTTTCAAACCACAGGATTAAGAGATTTCAGTTTCTTCATTCATTATTTTAGGGCATCTTGAATCATAATTTAGAGTCAGATATAAGTCTGTCCTCTCTTTGGGCAGGTGAGCTTCCCCTAGGTCCATGTCCAATATGTCTGATGTTTCCTGGGCATCTTCACTTCCCCAAAGAAGCCAGGTAGGCATACCAGAATAGAGCCACCAAATTAGCAAAAAGCACCCGGAACTACCAAAAAAGAACAGTCAGCCTGTGGTGAGGGGGAAGCTGTGACAGCTATCAGACTTAATGCTCAGCCACTCGTTCGTCTCCCCACCCACCACTATATTGCTGCACCTATAGTTTGCACATAGCACCATGATGAGCCCCTGGCCAGAGACGAGTGAGGAAGACAGTCCCCTCCTGGCCTGGCATTTACAGGCCAACAGGGAAAACAGCTATGCAGCAATCACAAAACCAGATCACTGGCCCTAAGCTTCACTGCACACCTGACCCCTTGCTCAACACCATCATCATGGTGGTAGCCCCTCCCTGGAAACACAGTTCACACTTGGCCTCCCTGCCCTCAACCCTAACTTACTATTGTCCCTCTGCCCTGCTTTGATGACCTGAAATCACCTTTGGCCAGGTGCTGAGTCTCCCTTGTATATAGTCCTTAAAAAAGAGCAGTCCCCAGCCCTACTATGAAGCTAATCTATAGCTTTCATATGGTCATTACTTTTTTAAGTTTTCTTTAAATTGACTGCTCTTTCTTTTCCTTTGAAAACTCCAATGACAAAGACAATTGCACCAGAATGTGTATTGCAGCTCAATTCATAATTGCCAAGGGGTGGAAGCAACCTAAGTTCCCATTGCGCCGTGAATGGATCAACAAATTGTGGTGTATGTATACTATTCAGCCATTAAAAAGATGGAGACTTTACATCTTTTACATTTACCTGGATGGAGTTGAAAAATACTCATCTCAGTAAAGTACCTCAAGAATGGATACTTAGTAGGGAATCCAATGTACTCCATACTAATATGAAACCAATATATAAACAATTACATGCTCATATGAGCAATAAACCATGAATATAGTCTAGCATGGGAATGGAGGGAGGTGGGAGGGGCTGGAGGAGGATGATTGGCAGAAGGAGGGAGGGCATGGGGCGGGATCTCACCTAACGTGCACATTGTGAGGGTGTATAACACGCCCCCTGGGGGAGGGGCTTTTTTATAACTGGAACTTTACTCTGAAGATGAGAACAATGTAACCTAAACATTTGTACCCTCGTATTAATTTGAAAAAGAAAAAAAAAAGAAAGAAAGAAAACGAAAACTCCAATTACATTAAGCATATCCCACCCCACCCCCAGCAGGCCATTAGGAGGTGTTTCCACAGTCTGCAAGTACTGTTTATATTTTTTCAAATCTGCTATTAATCCCACCTAGTATATTCTTCATCCCCAATACTGTTGTTTTCATCTCTAGAAGTTCGATCTTTTCTTTTTTTAAAAAATACATGTATTTTATTATTCTTCGTTACATTATTTCCCCCCCCAATCCCCCAGTGGTAAGACAGAATTTATTTACAGAAAAGAATACAGAAAACACTAAAGCTCCTGGTAGAGAGAGAGAATTCAAGCAGGGAGAGAGAAGCTCTCTCCGTTTCTCTCCCGGTCTTTCCCCGTCTCCTCCTTTAGGC
>CAUYRH010098253.1:0-14466 GCA_963574655.1 Perodicticus potto
CTTTGACCGGCATGGTGAAAGCTAGAGTGGCCTCAGCCGGAGTGATGCAGGACTTGGGCGCGCGCGCCTGGGACGGACAAAACAAGCGCTGGACAGAGGTGCTGGTAGCTGCGGGGAGGCCTCCGGCTGCACTTTTAAAAACCATTCATTTTATTTCTAATAGCATTTGAATTATATACATATACCACAATCTAGCCATTTTAAAGTCTAATTAAAATTCTAATATTGGACATTTTAAGAGTGGATATTTGATTTGTTTCAATGTTTTGAGTATAGAAACACTGGTGCTAGGATAATTCTAATACATGTATTCTGGTGTACTCATGCATAAAATTGACTAAGGTATATGTCTGAGACTGGAATTCTTGGCATGCATATCTTTATCAGATGACAACAAATTAGTTTCCTAAATTGTGCCTACTCATAGTTTTTTACAAAATTCAATAGTTTTAAATATTCTAAATTATTCAAACATAATCCTTTCTGTAGCAGTAAAGCTTCTATACATGCCATATTAGCATACATACAATATTACATTAATAATGAACATAATTTTCTAGGTGTCTAAAAAGGTACGTGTTCAAGAAAAAAACCTTAAAACTATCTGACGATAAATATGGTAGAAAAATATGTTTTAAATTTATCTAGAATATGTTATATGATTTTTAGAATAAGTTAAACATATAAAATAGGGCATTATTTATTAAACCTCCAATTAAGACTATTATAATGATGATATCAAGAATTAGTATTGTATATTTACTTTCAAAGGCAGTTGAACATTATAATGGCTGCAAGTAACCTGTACTAACATTATTCTCCAACTGTAAATGATAAATTTCTAATTTCATAAATGGATATAACAGCATCTACAGTGATAAATAATTAATTCTTTCATTGCTTAAACTACTACATGTTACAAAGCTATTGTCAAAGCATCTACAAATTTCCAAGCACAAGAATAGGCTTGTTATTTCTTAAAACTACTTAGATATGGCAAAGTCTAAAAATTCAAAACTTTGTTTTCAAACATACTTTCATTTTTTTAGTTTTTCTTTCCTCTTAGGCAATGAACGTGAAATATAAATGACCATGGGTGAGGAAAGGACAGCATCCTGAAAAGAAGCAGCCTCTGACAATGATTAATATGGAGCTGCCAAAGTAAGTCTAGCAGCAAAAAGAAGTAATAGCTTATGTAACTGATAAAAAATTAGTCAGTGAGACCCTAATAGCGTATCTTGCTGGCATCTGAGATAGTGTCTTTGATGAATTGTTTAAACCAGCCTGTATTCTTCTATGTGGTTAACCCATGGAGGCAAAAATATGGTAAGGAAAAAAGAAAAAAAAAATAGAAAAATGTTATTCAAATTGGTTGATGGATAAGTTGGTCGGTTAATGGAATATGTTGATTAACAGGATTATCACATACACTACTAATTAAAAATTAAAATGTTTTTCATTTATATTATGCTGAGTATTAGTCAATGTTTCCTTAAGGATTCTGAAAGCATTTCTATAGTTTAAGTTATTTTTATAAACCATGGAAGTACTGCATAATTCTATTAATATAGAAAGTGTGAGAGACTGGATGGAATTTTTGTCCATCTTGTGACATAACTTGGAATCTACTTTGTTGAATAAATTAACAAAAGCTGAATTGCCATGTGGTCCTTACAATGGTAGAGCAGATAATATAGAAAAAAATTCTGGGTATTTGACATTTCTAGTTATTTTAATCTTATTTTCTCTCTCTCTCTCTCTCCCCCTCCCTCTCTCTCAGGGTATAAGGGTGGTGAGGGTATTTCCAAATAATTATGAACTTACAGTTAATCTAAACCTCTGTCATATCTCAGAACATAATTCTCAGAGAGATGTTCTTCTTACTGAACTTTAATCAATATATTATAATGTGTTAAATAGGGCTACAGGCCAAAAATGCTAAAAATGCTATACAAAGATTACTTTGTTCAAAACAAAGCTTCACAACCTACGGTTTAAACATCAGCTTCTCCTCAAGAGGAGATTATAAAGGCTTCCTTTATAAAGATGGCTCTAAAACTTGATGAACACACCCATGATCTCCAAGCTCTTGAAGTAGGGAAATGACTATTCTAGATACTAGATTAATTTAGTGGTGGAACATGGACCCCTGAGAATTTGGGATTGAAATTTGTTTGATCATCATAAAGAGTCCCAAAAAGATGCGATATGAAGATACCAAAGAAAGAAGAAAAACAAGAAGATAGACAAGATCATAAACAGATGATAATGTAAAAGAAGAAATCAACCTCTAAGTAAGATAAAGTGAATAATCACAGTAGAACCATTGTACTAATGTGTCATTATTACCATTACAATCAGGTTATCATAATCAGACCATGCATTTACTATAATTGTTCTTCATTTCCAGAATGCCAAACCCAAAGAAAATGGTTTAGTTTTAAAATTAGTGGTCCTCTCTGCTGCATTTGGTACTATACATTGCTTTGTCCTTTATCAGTCCTTTAAATGTTTGGTATTTCTGGACTTTATTCTGTTCTTATTCTGTTCATTCTTCTTGGAAGATCTACTCTCATGATTTCAGCTTCAATTTCTTTTCTAGTATCAGATTCCAGTATCTAACAGGTTGGTGGACAGCTCCACGTAGATGTCCCAGTAATATCCAAAACTCAAAGAATGAAAAACAACAATGATAACTGCAACAACAACAAAAACAAATAGCTGGGCATTGTGGCAGGCATCTGTAGTTCCAGCTACTTGGGAGGCTGAGGCAAGAGAATCTCTTAAGCCCAAGAGTTTGAGGTTGCTGTGAGCTGGGATGCCACAGCACTCTACCAAGGGCAACATAGTGAGATTCTCTCTCAAAAAAGTAAAAAAAAAAAAAAGAATGAAAAACAAAATTAATCATGAAGCCCTAAATATTTTCCTCCTTTCAATTCCAATGGATAAGTTTTCTATTTCAACTCAAAATACTACATCTATCCAGTTACCAAAGCTAGAAAAACTAGGTTTGTCACCATTGGCCTCTCCTTTGCCAATCCCATCTGTCAACCTACCAACTTTACCTCCTGCATGTTTCCTAACTCTGCTTCTTTTTCTCTTAGTCTCAACATCTCTTATTGAGATTGATATTTTCTAATTGGCCTTACTTTTGCTTTAATTCCATCCTTTACAAAGGTATGGGAAGAATTTATCTGAAATGAACATCTGACCATGGTATTCCCATGCTTCACACTGATTAATGGTCCTCACTAGCTCTGGAATAAAGTTCACATTTTTTTTTTTTTTGAGACAGAGTCTCACTTTGTCACCCTTTGTATGCTGTGATGTCACAGCTCGCAGCAACCTCCAGCTCCTGGGCTTAGGTGATTCTCTTGCCTCAGCCTCCCGAGTAGCTGGGACTGGGACTACAGGCACCTGCCGCAATGCCCAGCTATTTTATTTATTTATTTTTTCTTGTTGCAGTTTGGCCAGGGCCAGGTTTTAACCCACCACCCTTGGTATATGGGGCTGGCACCCTACTCACTGAGCCACAGGTGCCGCCCTAAAGTTCACATTTTTAAAATGATTACATAATCTACATGAGATGGCTCTTGCCCATCTTACCATTTTTACCTCATACCACTCCCTGCCCACAATTTCTACAGTAAACTGTAATTTCATATTATACCTTTTTGTGTTTCCATATATTTCTCGTGTTGTTACTTTCATCTAGAATTCTCTACTCCCTCCTTTCCGTTCTTGCCTTCCCAACTTCAACTGTTTCTTTTCAAAGCTGCCACCTCCCCCAGAAAGTCTATCCTGAAAGTTCTGACATAGCTGGGTTTGTAATTCTTTCTGTTCGCTTGCCCTATGGATCACTTTCACTTAGCACACTTTAAATTCTTTAATAAGCATGTATTATTTTTATCATCAGAAAAACAAAGACACATAAAAAAGAATAAAAGTAGTAAGTCTATGCCTATGTTATGAGTCCCATATTGAACTATGAGGTCTTTGAGAACATAAATTATAAATAATTTATCTTTACAATCCTAGTTCCTAGCCCAATACCTAGCAACTGATGTTCAATAAGTGTTCTGTCAAATGAAGGTATCTGACAGGAAATAGAACATGAAAAAAATAAATGACAGAAACGATAAAAGACTTCTTGGCCACAGTATAGTGGTTCATAATGGCCCAGGTCCTGAATTTTGGGCAATCACATTGAGTTAATTCTAGAGGGTTCTATTTAAAAATAACTCCAAATAAGCATTTATTCTCTGCTAACCAAAAAATTAGTTGTATCGAGAAAATGGCCTACTCTTCATGTCAGATCTCTTACTTTATCAGATCTCTTACTTTTAAAGATACATTTGTATCTAAGATATGTATCTAAGATACATTTTTAAAAAGATATAAGTAATCTCCAACAGGTAAAGGGGAAAAAAGAAGGAGGAACAAAGTTAACAGAAAATAAAATTGGCAGTACTGTGCTATTTATCACATGGAAAATACTTACATGAAGAAGCAACACAGCTGCAAGAAAAGACTGCCCTTGACAGTATCCAATGTCTTCATCATACACAGAGTAGGCCTAGAGAAAAGATGAAGAGAAATAAACACTGTAAATATTCACAGATTTTAAGTGTTAGCTCACACCAGCCTGCTGCTTGCCCCTGTCCTTGGGTCTCCACCATGATTCCATGGATCTTTCAACTTAATGTGTGTGCCATTAGCACAGTGGAATTCTGAGACTGTCTGTCTGTCCTAAAGCAGTTCTAGATGTTCCTTTATCCCAGGTTGATCCTAAGAATTCTGAATCTTTGGGGTATGGGTATTCTAGATATAAAATCATATAATCAACAAAGAGAGATAGTTTGGCCTTAGCTATACACATCTGGATATCCTCAATTTCCTCCTTTTGCCTGATTGCTTTGGGTAGATCTTCCAGAACTATGTTGAATAAAAGTGATGACAGTGGACATCTCTGTCTTGTTCCAGTTCTGAGTGGGAATGCTTCCAGCTTTCCCCCAATCAGAATGATGTTGGCTATGGGTTTGCTGTGAATGGCTTAAAATTTGGAGATACGTTTCATCTATGCCTATTTTGTCAAGAATTTTTATCATATAAGGGTACTGAATTTTGTCAAATGCTTTTTCTGCATCTTTTGAGATGATCAAATGTCTTTGTTTTTACTTCTATTTTTGTGGTGAATCACATTTATGAATTTAAGTATGTTGAATCATCCTTGCATCCCCGGAATGAAGCCCACTTGGTCAATTATTTTTTTGATGTGCTGAATTGGGTTTGCTAAAATTTTATTGAGGATTTTTGCATCTATGTTCATTAGGGATATTGGTCTATAGTTTTTGTGTGTGTATGCCCTTTCCTGGCTTTGGTATCAAGGTGATACTGACTTGATAAAATGAATTTGAGAGGATTCCCTCCTTCTCAATATGTTTCAAATGCACTATAAAGGAGAAATCTGGAAGCTGCTGAGAGTGTAGTGCAGATCTGTTATTCCAACAGACAAAAAAATTGCCCTTTAGAACCAGAAGTTCTCAAAGGTATTCTAAGCTACTCTCATATTTTCCATATGGCTGATGAGTAAAAATGGTTACCTACACCTAAGGGAAACTACAAATATTTGGCATTGCCCTATACTTTTTGCAGAATGGCTAACAGAGAGCCTTATATCACATACACATTTGGTATTATAGGTGCCCTGGATCTATAGCTTTAACATCATTCTAACCAGACCAGGTGGAATATAGCCAATGTGGCCCATACATAGAAAATATAGCACTCACTGGGAAGTAACTATCATACCATTCCACTTAACATCCACCTCTTTGCCTTCAGACAAATAAAGAAATAAGGTTGTATACTTAATATATATTAAATAGTTCCTCAAATATCTGTAATTATAACGTAAATAAATAACCCCTAAAATAGAATTAAAAAAGAAAAACAGGTGCTGCTACATTTATTTTTATTATTTATTTATTTTAAATTATAGCTGTGTACATTAATGCAATTGTGGAGTACAATGTGCTGGTTTTATATACAATTTAAAATATTTTCATCAAATTGGTTAACATAGCCTTCACGGCATTTTCTAAGTTATTGTGTTAAGACATTTATATTCTACATTAGTAAATTTCGCATGTACCCTTGTAAGATGCTCTGTAGGTGTGGTCCCACCAATTACCCTTCCTCCACCCATTCTCCCCGCTCCCGTCCACTCCCTATCCCCTTTCCTCATATTCTTGGGCTATATAATTATAGATTGCATATGAAAGCTATAACTTGGTTTCATAGTAGGGCTGAGTACATTGGATACTTTTTCTTCCATTCTTGAGATACTTTGCTAAGAAGAATATGATCCAGCCCCATCCATGTAAACATGAAAGAGGTAAAATCTCTATCTTTTTTAAGGCTGCATATTATTCCATGGTGTACATATACCATAATTTATTAATCCATTCGTGGGTCAATGGGCACTTGGGTTTCTTCTATGACTTAGCAATTATGAATTGGGCTGCAATAAACATTCTGGTACGAATATCTTTGTTATAATGTGATTTTTGGTCTTTGGGATATATACCTAGTAGAGGAATTGTAGGATCGAATGGCAGGTCTATTTTGCTACATTTATTTTTAAAATACCAACACCCCAAAGAATATTATTGGAATCCAGGATATGCAAACCATCCCATACATCCCATCTCTGTGTGTGCTTCATTTTAGTGAGCTTTCCATTCAATTTGCTTAACAGAATGTATTGTGATATTCTGAGTATAAAAATTGCTTCTAACAAAGGAAAGATTTGTCAAAAATAACTACAAAGGCTTACCATAGAGAGGGCAAACGTGGTATCCCTCATTTGACAAAGCAGTCAAGAGTGCAAGCTCTCGAACCCTTTTTCTTTTACTTAAAAAATAAATTGTATTGATGTCTGGCTTATACTTAGTGAAATGTATATATTGTAACTGTACAATCCCTTGAGTTGGGGCATTTATGTAACCTCACCATCACAGAATACTCAGTAGTATTCTATGGTATGACTATATCACAATTTATCCAATCTCCTGTTTCCAGTTTTTACTAATGTGAATAAAACCAAATACACACACACACGGCTTTTCGTGGCCATAGATTTCCATTTTCCTTGAGTAAATACCAAGAAGTGGAGGTTCAAGTTTCAAATGGTAAGTATAATATGTTTATAAGAAACTGCCAAATTGTTTTACAAAATGTTATACAATTATTACACCCCTACGGCAATGCCTGAAATATCCTTTGCTTCACATCTTTGTTAACACTTGATACTTCCAGTCTTTTTCCTTTTATTTATTCCTGTGGTTTTGACTTGCATTTTCTGGAGGGTTAATACATAAAATATATTTTCATGTGCTTTGGGGTTATTGATACATATTCTTTTGTAATTAGTCAATTTATTCCCCAATCATTTAGCAGTGCGGTTTGTCTCATTATTATTAAATCATATGAGTTCTTCATATATTCTGTTTACAAGTCAGTCTGTTCAGGACGTTATTGTTAAATACCATAGACTGGGTAGCTTATAACAGAAGTTTATTTTTCACAGATCTGGTACCTAGGAAGTTCAAGAGGGAGGCAGGCACCAGCAAATCTGGTGTCTGTTGAGAGCCCGTTTCTTGGTTCACAGATAATGGCGCCTTCTCAACATGTCCTCACATGGTAGAAGGGGGAAAACAAGTTCCTTTGTGTCTCTTGTACATTCACTCCTATGCACATAGACTCTGCCCCACTTATCTAATCACCTCTCAAAGGTCTCACCTTTTACCACCTACTACCATCAACTTGGGAGTTTAGGATTTCAACACATGAATTTTAAGGGGACACAAACATGCAGACCATTTCAAAGTCCATTGTCAAATACATGTATTGCAAATATTTTCTCACAGTCTGTGGCTTACATTTTCATTTTCTGAAATCTGTCTTTCAAGTACTAAGTTTAAATTTTGATGAAATGCAATGTAGTAGTTTTTTCTTTTATAGTTAATATTTGTGTGTGCATGTTTTTGTGGCATGAATATCTTTCCCTATTTTCTTTTAGAAGTCTTTTAGTTTCAGCATTCATAATTAGGTCTGTGATTCACTTTTAAATGAAAAAAATTTAAAAGCCAGGTGGACTATGCCCTTCAACTTTATTTCTTTTCAAAATAGTTTATACTATTCTAGGCTCCTTTTAGTTCTACGTAAATTTTGTTTTACTTTATTTATTTTTGAAACAGTCTTACTTTGTCACTCTGGGTAGAGTGCTGTGGCATCATAGCTCACAGCAACCTCAAACTCTTGGGCTTGTCCAATCCTCTTTCCTCACCCTCCCAAGTAGCTGGGACTATAAGCACCTGCCACATCTGGCTAGTTTTTCTAATTTTAGTAGAGACAGGAGTCTCTCTCTTGCTCAGGTTGGTCTTGAACTCTTGAGCTCAAGCAATCTTCCCATCTTGGCCACCCAGAGTGCTAGGATTACAAGTATGAGTCACCACGCCTGGACTCCATACAAATTTTAGGATCAACCTTTTATTTTTTCCCCAAAATAGCTATTGTGATTTTGACTGGGACTCTGTTGACTCTGTAAATAAATTTGAGGAATGGTATCTTCACAATATAGTCTACCAGTCATGACCATGGAATAATCTCTTTCAATTTATTCAGATCCTCCATAATTCTCTTAGTAATTCATTTTGGTTCCTTTTTTTTTTTTTTTTTTTTTTGTGAGACAGGGTCTCCAGCTGTTGTCGTGGGTAGAGTGCCGTGGCATCACAGTTTACAGCAACCTCCAACTCTTGGGCTTAAGCAACTGATTCTCTTGCCTCAGCTTCCAAAGTAGTTGGGACTACAGGCACCTGCCACAATGCCTGGCTATTTTTTTTTTTTTTTTTTTTTGGTTTTAGTTGTCATTGTTGTTTGGTAGGTCCGGGCTGGATTCAAACGCACCAGATCTGGTGTATGTGGCTGGCGCCCTAGACATTGAGCTACAGGCGCCGAGCCTACTTTATAGTTCTTAGTATAGATACCTTACATATCTTTTTAAAAGTTTTCCCCTAAACTTATATATTTTCCTGCTATTAGAAATGTAGGTTTTGTTTTTGGTTTTGAGACAGGGTCTGCTCTGTTGCCTAGGCTACAATACAGTGGCATAATTATAGTTCCCCACAGCCTCAAACTCCTGGGTTCAAGCAATTTTCTTGCTTTAGCTTCTGGTAAAGTTGGGCCTATAGGTGTGCACATCACACTTAGCTAATTTCTAAAAATTTTTTTGTGGCGATGAGGCCTTATTATGCAGCCCAGGTGGGCCTCGAACTCCTAGCCCCAAGCAATCTTCTCACCTTGACCCCACAAAGGGTGCTGGGGTTACAGGTGTGAGTCTCTGGTCCAGGCCAAAGCACTCTTTTTAAAATTTTATTTTCCAGTTGTTTGTAGTTAGTCCATAGATACTCAGTTTTTTTTTTTTTTAATACTGACCTTTATCTTATATCTTTAATAAACTTACACATGAGTTTTAGTTGCTTTTTAAAATATTCCTCAGGGGGCAGCACCTGTGGCTCATTGGGTAAGGCACCAGCCCCATATACCGAGGGTGGCGGGTTCAAACCCCATCCCCAGCCAAACTGCAACAAAAAAATAGCCAGGTGTTGTGGCGGGCACCTGTAGTCCCAGCTACTTGGGAAGCTGAGGCAAGAGAATCACCTAAGCCCAGGAGCTGGAGGTTGCTGTGAGCTATGTGATGCTCAGCACTCTACTGAGGGTGATAAAGTGAGACTCTGTCTCTACAAAAAAAATTTAAAAATAAAATAAAATATTCCTCAGGATTTTCTACATGCATGACCACGGTGAGTGTGAATGTTACAGTTTTGCTTCTGCCTTGTATGCTTTTTTTCCTTGCCCTACTCTGCGGACTCCAGCATTACGCTGTACTCTAAAAACAGTGAATAAACCTGGTGAAAAAGGAAGGACATCTATTGTCTTCTTTGAGATTCTAGGGGTCATTCAGTCTTTTACCATTAATTATAATTTTAGCTATCAATTTTCCATAGATGTCCTTCATTAGGTTGAAGAAGTTTATATTATTACTCTGCTGAATACTTTAATCTTGTATGGATACCGAATTCATAAATTCACTGCAATGATTATATTATTTTCTACTTTTTCATGTCAATACAGTAAATTTCACTGATTTTCAAATGCTGAGCCAACCTTGCATAACTGGATCAAGATGTAGTATCCTTTATTTTGCTGCATTTGATATGTTACTCTTCTTTTTATTGGAGAGCATTTCATGGGCAATATTGTTCTAACTTTTTTCAATTATGTTTCACATATTTTGCTACAGGGTTATGCTGACCTTGTAAAACACATTTGTCAGTTTTCTCTCTCACTGTTTCTGCAGAATTTTATGTAAGATTGGTATTAATTTCTTCTTTAAATGTTAGAACATAACAACATCTAAGAACTATGTGATCAAGAAGCTATTTAAAACTCTAATCACTTAGAGTTTTTGACCTTTTATTAATATATTATATTTATTAAGGTATAATTTATATACACTAAAATTACCCTTTGTTCATTTTATTGAGAAAGGCATGCTACTGGATTTGTTTCTACAGGCTTTAATATCTATCTCTGCATGAAGCTAAAGAATGAGGAAGCAAAGTTCTTTATTTTCATAACTGTCTAACATGCTAAACGCAAGAATCCTGGTATATGTAAGGCAGTACTTATGCATCTATTGTATAGACACAAGGAAATTACCACCTACCATTTCACCCATAATTTCCATGCTAGTATAACCATACATCTGTTCCCTCAGCATAATTATTAATAACATCACCTTAACCTTCAAGTTTTCTAAAGATGCTACATAATAGAGCCCTCCAACCAATTTTGGGATCCATGCAATTAAATTAATTTTGTGCAGGAAAAATAAAAAAATGCATACCTATTTTTTTTTCAAAGAAAAGGTATGCTAATAGGATAACTAATATTATATAAATCAGCATTTTCTTTTTGTGTTAACTACCAGGAATTAATTATCAAATGATTTATCCAACTCTAGAAAATAGCCCATCTATGATATCTGATAGCATCCACTCCTCTTGGTCACTGGATTTATCTATTTTATATGAGTTTTAATTTTATAAACACTTGTCTTTCAGTAACTAGAAGGACAATCACTCAATAATAAAGTTATATTATGGAATGATTGTTCCCTTTTAACCTTTTTCTGCTAATGATGATATCATTACACTCTCTTCTAAACAGAGAAAAATTAGATCACTGGAATCATTTACCTAACAAATCTGAAAGAAGCTTTTCTCCATTATCACAGTTTCCAGAGCTTTACCTAATTTTAAAAATTGAAAGACTGATTAGCATCCTTTTACTTATTTAATTTTCTTTGATTATATAGTTTTATTTCTGATTGCATAATCTGTGCTTTTATCCAGAGCTCATAGGCACATGTGTGTGTATATGTGCATGTTGGTGTATGTATGTGTGTGTATCCTGGGGGGTGGGAGAAGGAAACAGGCAGAATACAGAAGGGGAAGAAATAGGGTAAAAGTCTAATCCTGTCTCACCTGTAGTATTCCTGATTATAAGGTTGTCTATAACTTTTTTCCCATGAACTAGGAAAAGATTTATTATTAACAGAGCATATTACACAAGTGATAAATATATCCTCAAGCCTTCTCCTTCCCTATGAAAGATGTCTGAAATTCAGGATTCTTTAAAAATGTATATCTCCAACAATATTATAAAATGAAAAATCAATCATATGAGGAACTTCTAAAATTTCACAAATACATTAAAATTAAATAATATATTTCTGAACAACCAATGAGTCAATCAAGAAATGACACAGAAAATTTAAAAATTTCTTGAGACAAATGAAAATGGAACCATAACATGTCAAAACTGATGGAATATAGAGAAAACCATTCTCAGAGAGGATTTTATAATAAACACCTACATCAAAAAGAAGAAATATCTCAAAAACAACCTAATCTTGTACTTTAAAGAACTAGAAAAATAAAAACAAACTAAGCCCTAAATTACTTCAAGGACACAATAACAAAGATCAGAACAAAAATTAACAAAACAAAAACTAGAAAACAACAGAAAAGATCAATAAAACAAAGAATTGGTTTTTGTCATAGCCCTGCAGGGTTATCAGTGACTGGGTGTGACAGAGGTGCAAGGTGGGGAAGGAGGCATCATATTCCCAGAATAATTCATTTGCTGGCTGGGGGGAGGGGTCCTTGTGACTCCACACAGCACCAGAATAAGTCATACTCGAGCTGCCAGCAGACCCCTGCTATCTAGTTCCCAGAGACCTTTTGAACTCCCTCACTTAAGACTAGGTGCTGTCTGAGACAAATGATTCAGAGCTCTCAGACTGAACCAATCACCAGAGTACTATCCAAAGTGGTACCCTGGGTGTGTGGTTGTGGGAAGGTTTGACTTTCCTTTTCAAGTTGTTGCCTGTGGAGGGGGTGGGGGCGGGAGGCTCAGGGTGAATTAATTGCTGGTATTTCTCCACAGCTGAGACTTCAACCCAGAGTAACTATTCAGTAGGGTAAGACAGAGACCAGCTGAAAATAAGACAGAGTCACTTAACCCCACCACACCAAGAAGACCCCCAGTTTTGCAGGCAGTAGCAAAGGTACAGGTCCTTGGCAAAACTCTAGGGGAAAGGTACAGATACCAGTCCCAGCTTTCAGGCAAAGGACTGGTCAATCAGTACTCCTAGAACCCCCAACTCAATTTATGCTTATCTACTAATCCAGCCAAATGATGCAAAATAATCATGGGGCAGAATCAGCGGGAAAGCTCTGGAAACATGAACAACCAGAGTAGATCACACCCCCCCCAAGGAACAATTTGGCAGACACAAATGACAATCCTATGCATAAACAGATGGCTGAGATGTCAGAAATCAAATTCAGAATTTGGATTTCAAACAAGATTAATAAAATAGAGGAAAAGTTGGATTTAGAAATTCAGGGTGCATTTCAAAAATCTTATCAAGAAATTAAGGAATTCAAAGACCAAACGACCAAAGATTTTGACACATTGAGACAAGAAGTTGCAGCCCTCAAAGATCTGAGAAACACAGTAGAATCCTTCGGCAACAGAAAGCAGCAAGCAGAAGAAAGGATTTCTGACATGGAAGACAAAGCTTTCGAATGCTCCCAAACCTACAAAGAGGAAGAGAAATGGCAGGCAAAAATGGATCACTATCTCAGACAGCTCTGGGATAACTCGAGGAAAACCAATATTCACCTTATAGGGATACCTGAAAACAATGAAGTGGCATCACAAGGCACAGAGTCTCTTCTTTATGAGATTATGAAAGAGAATTTTCCAGACATGCCAAGAGATTCTGAAACTCAGATAGCACTTTCAGACCTGCACAACTCAACCTGAATAAGACATCCCCTAGGCACAGCACAAATAAGTTCACTAAAGTTAATATGAAAGAGAAAATTCTGAAAGCAACCAGACTCAAGAAATCTATAACCTACAAGGGGAAGAATAGTAGAATAACTGCAAACCTTTCAAGCTAGAAGAGAATGGTCATCAACTTTTAATCTCCTAAAACAAAATAACTTTCAACCCAGGATCTTGTATCCAGCTAAACTGAGTTTCATTTATGATGGAGAAATTAAATATTTTAATGACATCCACATGTTGAAGAAATTTACTATAAGTAAACCAGGCCTCCAGGATATTCTCAGACCTATCTCCATACTGACCAGCTTAATCCTCCAACGCAAAAGTAAACTCATCCAGAAAGTTTTTATCAAAGTCCAACTTCCACAGCGACTGAAGGATTAAAAATGTCCACTAGATTTTCTGAAGATTTATCAATATTTTCAATTAATGTGAATGGTTTAAATTGTCCTCTAGAGAGGCATAGGTTCTCTGACTGGATACAAAAACTCAGGACAGATATCTGCTGCATACAAGAATCTCATCTTACCTTAAAAGACAAATTTAGACTCAAGGAGAAGGGATGGTCATCTATATTGCAGGCAAATGGAAAACAGAAAAAAGCAGGTGTTGCAATCTTACTTGCAGATACAATGGGCTTTAAACCAACCCAAGTAAAGAAGGATAAAGATGGACATTTCATATTTGTTAAAGGTAATAATACGATGAGATTTCAATTATTAATATTTATGCACCCAACCAGAATGCACCTCAATTTATAAGAAAAACTCTAATAGACATGAGTAACTTGATTTCCTCAAGCTCCATAGTAGTTGGATATTTTAATACTCCTTAAGCAGTGTTGGATAGATCCTCCAATAAGAAGCTAAGTAAAGAAATTTTAGATTTAAACTTAACCATTCAACACCTGGATTTAACAGACATCTACAGAACATTTCATCCTAATAAAATTGAATACACATTCTTCTCAGCACCCCA
>CAUYRH010098254.1:0-12480 GCA_963574655.1 Perodicticus potto
TTGAAATATCTCACTGTACATCTTACATGTCTATGACAAAAATATGTTTATTTCTACATGCATTAAACATAAGTTTATGAACTACACAGGTGAATATATATTTTTTGACCATGGGTGAATATGTTAAAGACTATGGAGGATAAAAGACCTCTTAACAACCAAAACTTTGTTGCTAGAACCTACATTCAAGTTCACTTCATGTACGTTTTCTTCCATAGGACTCATCCATTCTTTATAAAAGTAGAATTGATAGGGTGGCGCCTGTGGTTCAAGGAGTAGGGTGCCAGGCCCATATGCCGGAGGTGGCGGGTTCAAAGCCGGCCCCGGCCAAAACCTGCAAAAAATAAATAAATAAATAAATAACATAAAAAAAAAAAAGTAGAATCGATAAAGTTTCAGTCTACCAATTCTCAGTGATTCCCACACATGCCTGAATCAGAATAGGTTAGAGAGTTAGACTTCAAACTAAGATATTACCTAAATGCATTATGTAAACAAAAGGGCATATGTTTGGTTGTATTACTAGATGATTACCTGGTAGGTAATTTTGTATGTAAAATAGGAACATTTTGACTCCCAAAATTACTTTAGTTAACTTACTTTTCTCAGGTTAACATTAATAACATTCTTTGTGAACTTTCTTGCGTACATGAAGTATCCTAATCTTTTAGATAATTTGATTAGTTTTATCTTCGTTTGAAACCTTGCAAGTACTTTCTAAGCACTTTCTTGAACCTACATTTGAGGTTAAATCATTGTGTCATTAATATTTTAAAAAGGCTAAATGGAAAGAGATGCTCATAAAGTCCAGACATCTTTGTCACTGATATAATAGGGCAATGAGACAATCTTCCTCTTAAGAACGGGAAGATAGTTCTGTCTGTTTGGTATTGGCTCATTCATCTCTGTTACACTGATGAATTCATTTTCATGACAATACTTGGACTGAATAATGAAAAGCTGGAAGACAGTCTGATGGTCAAGACGGAATATTTAAAATTTTCTTTCCAATTATAGCTAAGCATCTTTTTGAAACTCGCCATTGAGATACTCAATCATTTTGGATGAACAAAAATTGTTAGATGATATTTTTTAGCTAAATTATAAGTCATTTGAATAATATAATCTCTTTTCGAATACTATTAAACCAGTGTGAACTCCAAGTCATTATCGTCTTAAAACAAATATATGAAATATAACAATAGTTTTCAACTTTTATTTGCTCATAATTTGAATGTGCATTTTAAAACCTGTTTATTGAAAGGAAGATAACCTTTATAAAATGAATGAACTTTTTCTTACGTGCTCATTTTCACATATGTCCAAAGTTAAATAAATTCACTGGCCCTGTTCTTAATCAAAAGCAAGGTAAATAATTGTTTTTATAAGTTTATTTAAAGTAATTTTCTCAAATTTTCACATGCCTTTGAAGCTTCTGAAGATCTTAGTGAGTCTCAGAATTTGCATTTAAAAAATTCAAACAAGCTTTGTCAATGTTTACAACACCTAGTTGAAATAATATGATGCTTTTTCTCTGTTCGATGTTCATACGTTTGTGTTTGATTCTGCTGTATGGCACATAAAATGCACATGACCCTGAAAGAAATAATGATTTAAATATTTGACAACTTATTTTATAGGTAAAAACTTACTTTCATTTCTGAACTAGTTTGAACAAAATTTTGACTAGGCATTTTAGCAATAAATCAACAAAAACTTGCTTTTGTAGTTACTACAACAGTAATCTTTATATTATATATATAATATGCATACTATAATATGAATATATATTTATACATTCATATTATATTATTATATATAATTATATAATATTAATATATATTATGTTATAAGAATGTATTTTCATTAATGTATGTTATATTATTATAATATAATAAATATTTATATTATATATAAAATATGTACATTAATATTATAGAATATATATTCATATTATATTACATAATATGAATATATATGATATATTTTATATTCATATTATATGTATTAATATATATAATATGAATATATAATATATTACATTCATACATATGAATATATGTATTAATATATTAATGCGTATATTGATACATATGTATTAATATATATAATATCAATATATACTATATTATATCATATTCATATCATATTATATTATGTGCCTAATATATAATATGAATATATAATGTGTTATTATATTATACATAATTCATATTATATGTTTTATACATATATATATATACCAGGAATTTTTATATATATATATATATATATATATATATATATATATATACATACACCAGTGATATACCAGGAATATATATATATATATATATATATATATATATATATATATATATACATACCAGGGATATATATATATATATATGTATACCAGGGAGATATATATATATATATATACACACCAGGAATTTTTCTAAGGCTTTGCATATAATGTCATTTTATTTATAAAACAATTTTATTAGTCCAACAGTTGTTCCCATTTCATAGATGATTAAACAAGGGCAGAAAGAGTGCCCCTCACAGTCTTGGGAAGAGACCTGGTGGAAGTTCATCTACCCCTAGCTGGTAGCTTCACAGTTTGGGGAGCAGCCTCACAGTTTGACTGGGGAGCAGCCAGGCAGAAGCTGCTTTCCCATGAACCAAAATTCACCTTGATCCCAGTTCAGCTGCTCAGAGAGCCCTACACAGATGATCAAACGTCCTTAATACCCGTGGATGTTACCTTTCTGTAAGTTTCACCGTGCTCCTGAGTTCTCCCTGGGCAGCCCGGGCCTCGCTTGGACTGATCCTTCTCTCTTCCTAGGTCATGCAGTTTGCTTTCCTCTCTTTTGAGTCATTTGGGATGAATCCTCCAGAAGTAAGCCACACAATAGGAATCATGCTAAAATTTTAAAACTTTGATTAATGTTTTTTAGAACAGCATTAAACAAATAAATAAAACTACCATGATAGGAAAAGAGAATAAAGGGGAAAACACACACACACACACACACAGAAAGAAAACTCCTTATGTGTATTTTTGGCAGAACCATTTACCTGATGTTTGACTAGAAATCCCAGAATATTCATATTATTTCAGGCCCCACAGATTATATACCTGGTTCTCCTTGATGTCCCTGTTTTCCTTAATCCTGGGACCCAGACCACCAATCACAGACCTGCTCTTCCTGGCCAACGAGGGCATCCTTTAATCTGCCCTCGTTGGACATGCAGCTTTTTTCCAGGATCTTGTCAATCTTAGTTCATCCACTCATTTCACTTTTCAAATATTTTTTAAAGTAAAAACATTTATTGATTTAAAAAATGCATCCTGTAACAATTGTTCAGAAATTTAAAAAATTAAATTGGTACAGACATTTTAATAAATGAATAACGATGAGCAATGGGCACCATTTAAGGCTTCTTTGCTTGAAGTAACTTTCAGTCTTGTGCTTTTCTTGAGAGGATATTGGATAATACACTTTAGAAGTTAACCTGTACCTAAAGAAATTCCCATTTCTATTTTAATACTGTAGGATAGCAGAAGTTACTGGAATGGGGTTTCTAATGACATTCTGAAAAGGTGCTGAAATGAAATTCTGAGTATACCCTCCACTAAAAAAGTGGAGGCTTATGTTTAGTTTTTTTTTCTTTTTTTTTCATTAAGGTATTTTAATTTTAAGTATGTATTGCTTCCTTAGAAGAAGAATCCCAGGATTTTCCCTTCTGTGTGTTTTCTTCTTGCTTCTTCGTGGTCCATGATGCCAGCTGAAGCTGTCAGTACAATGAAACCAACTGGCGAAATGAGAGCTGATTATTCGTCCATCTTTCTAGAACTTTGAGTTGCTCATCAGCTCTGGGGCTGATCACTCCACACTTGTTTAACCCACCTGTGAGGTTCATAGTGATTTTGTGAACCTCTGTGATCATTGGTGATTTCAGATTTGCCGATGTAACCATGCTTTACCATCACAGTTAGAAACCAGACTATGACTTTGAAGCACGGCCTTGTAAGAATGTGTAAGAATGCCTCTCTTTTTGGCATTCTTGAAGATCTTAACAGCGTTAGCTAGGACCTTCATGTGCACCACTGTGGTGGATGGTAAGATGGGAGAAAGAATAGAAGGCCTACCTTTTTTTTTTTTTTGAGACAGAGCCTCAAGCTGTCACCCTGGATAGAGTGCTGTGACATCACAGCTCACAGCAACCTCCAATTCCTGGACTCAAGCCAGTCTCCTGCCTCTGCCTCCCAAGTAGCTGGGACTACAGGCGCCCACCACAATGCCCGGCCATTTTTTGGTTGCAGCCACCATTGTTGTTAGGCAGGCCCGAGTTGGATTCGAACCCACCAGCTCAGGTGTACGTGGCTGGCGCCTTAGCCCGTTGAGCCACAGGTGCCAAGCCAAAGGCCTACGTTTAAATCGAGGCTCTAAGTTTACTTCTGAGACACTTTTACCAAGTTCTATAATCTCTGAGACCTAGTTCTCATCTATAAAATAGAGAGAATAGTACTTTTTGTATGGTTGAATAATAATCACATTGATGCTAACACTTTGCAGGTAGTAGAAAATGCTCAAATATTATAACTATTTTAATTGCAATATCTTACCCTAAAGGTTACTTATGTAGAGGATTAGATAACAAAGATTTGAGTTCTTCAATTAGTCCCTTTTTTCCACTTTTAAGAATCCCAATAGCAAACATTCAGTTTGGCACTATGAGGTACACACCATGTGAATTTCCATAAGTCATAATTTTTTTCTTGTTACAATGCAGCGTGAAAAAGATGGACCTGACCATGCTCTTTTAAAATCTTGCATTTAATATCGCATCTTTAACACTTTTTGTGCTATTGAATTTTCTTCTCCAGTAGTAATATATAATGGCACATAATGAGGACAAAATTTATTTTATCAGTCATTCAATTTGGGTATGGTGATTGTTTTTAATTTTTCTATATTATAAAGAAAAATTGTAAGGAGATTCCTTAGGCCTGAATTTTTGACACAATGATTATTTATTTAGATTTTCTTCCTAAATAATATAATTGCTAAGCTAAAGAGAGCCAATAAGTTTCTCATTTATTTTTTAGTCAGGGGGTCAATGAAATTAAACTCTGTTAACAAAGGCCATCTTAAAATTAACTTGCATGCTTCCACTCAAATTTAAGTAGTACATGATGGAAATTTAACTGAATTCACCAGAGAGTTTTGAAATAACATTAATGATAAATTGGAGCATTTGGCCAACTTCTTATGTTAAAGACAAGAAGAGAGTGAGCCAATTAAAGAAACATCCACAATCTTGACAATTATAATAAAATTCAATAAATTAAATTTTAATATTTTCTTACTACACAAGAAATAATTGATACAGATAGAAAGTAACATGAAAATGTTTTACATGAAATTTAAGGAATTTGCAATTTTTTGGTAACATGGTTTACTCACTTTGCTTAAATTTAGGGACGGAAAATTAAGATCATGATCAATAAAGAAATGACAATTATTTGTATTAAGACATGAGTACTGTTGTGATTGTTAAAGGAAACAATTTACATCTTAGTGTCTTATGCCCAATAAGCAAAATATTTTTAAATCATTCTATGGTATGCCTCATCAAGCCACTGCTTCATTTCTTCTTGAATAATCTTGACAGAACTGTTTGGAAAATCAATGCCTCAGAGCTGTTTTGTATTTACTGCTGAATCTGATTACAGTGTATTATCATAAAAAGCATCAAAGTGAAAATTATTGATGATGCTTTGTTTTGTGAGTATGCAACTGCTAACTCTAAATATTTTAATGGCATAATTTCTCACTATTATGGAAAAGAAACAAATTCTAACATGAAACAATAAACCACTTAAATTTAAACAAAGTTTTTTCTTAAAAATATATGCACCATTGTTGTATACACAATTCAGAGACAAGAATGCCCCTAATATCTGTGATTACCAATACTTATCTAAAACTATATATGAACACTATGATACACAATGGCAAGAGTTTTCTTTTAAATTTAGTTTACAATTATATCTTAGAAACACTAATGATTTAAGACAGAGTTTGTCATCTCTGTGGGGCAACATTGGCAGAGACCATAGAGCTACCAAAGTCTAAAGTATTTTCTATCGGCCTTGTGTAAAACAAAGAAAAAATAGCTAATCTTTATTTAAAGAATTAAATGTAGATTTTTTTGTTTCGAGACTAAGTCTCAATCAGTTGCCCTGGATAGAATGCCATGGCATCAGCCCAGCCCACAGCAATCTCAAACTCTCAAGAGATCCTCCCACCTCAGCCTCCTGAGTAGCTAGGACTACAGGTGCCCACTATGACACTCAGCTATTTTTTTCTATTTTTGGTAGAAGTGGGGTCTTGTTCAGGCTCTTCTCAAACTCCTGAGCTCAAGGGATCATCCTTCCTTGGCCTTCAGTGTGCTAGGATCACAGGCATGAACCACTAAGCCTGGTCAAAATGTAGATTTTTAAATTTAATGATTTTAATATTTCAAAGAGGCCTTGAAACTTCAAAATGATCTTAAATTTATTAGTGGTACATAATTCAGATTTTCAGACTTCAAAGATTTTTTTTTGCATTTCTGTTGAGGTAGAAATGAAACATAAAACTTACCCATTATAAATACACGTTTTGGTAATTTTTAATACATTGATACATTTGTGCAACCATTACTTCACAAAGTCTCCTCATGACCATTTACAGTTGATCCCTCTTCCCACACCCAGTTATAGGAACCACTAATGTACTGTCTCCATAGTTTGCCTTTAAAATAAATTAATATAAAGAGAACCATGTAATATATTTATATGGTTTATTTTCCATATTTGTTGAATGTGCAACCATTATATTTAGAGAGATGTGATAGGAATGAACATAGATGAAAATAATGAATGTCTGTTTCCACACAAGTAGGAGGTAAACTGTCTTTTTTCTTTTATTTTTAGTTGACATTTTACATCTGTGCACATGTATGGGCTATAAGAACTATTTTGATACATGAATACATGTCATGATCAAATTGGAGTGATTAACATATCTATCATGTGAGTAATTGGTGTATTCTTTTTACAGTGAATGTTCCAAACCCTCTTCTATGCCTTTTTGAAAATATATGACAAGTTGTAGGTGACCGTTTTTACCAATAGCTCTGCAGAACACGACAGTCATTCCTACTGTCTACTTGCACTTTTGTATCTTTAGCCATCATCTCTCTATCCTTCTTTCTCTGATACTCTTAACACTCCCTGTTACTGATTCTTTTCTCTACAGCCGTGAACTCAAAACAAATTTAGCTTTGACATATAAGTGAGAATATTTCATACTCACATTTTGTGCCTGACTGATTTCGCACAGCTTAACGTCCTAGCTCATCTATGTTGCTGCAAATAACAGGATTTAATTCTTTCATATGGCTATATGGTATCCTATTGTCTATAGATACTACATTTTCTTTATTTATTCATCTTTACATGGACATTTAAGTTGATTCAATACCTTGGCTACTGGGGAAAATGCTGCAATATTCACCTTTTTGATCCACACATTTCTTTTCCTTTAAACAAATATACTGAATAGAATTACTGAATCTTATAGTACTTCTAGCTTTTTGAAAACCTGACGCCTATTTTCCATAATGACTGTGCTGAATTATATTCCCACCAACAACATATAAGAGTTCCCATTTCTCACAATCGCCATTCTAACTAGGGTGAGATGATATGTCACTGGGGTTTGACTTGCCTTTCCTCATGATCGGTGATCGGCACGTTTCCATACACCTTTTGGCCATGTGGATGTATCTTTTCAGAAGTGTCTGCATTTTTGGCTCACTTTTTGATTGAATTTATGGGTGTATGTCTGCCTGTATGTCTGTATTTTCTGTTAAGTTGTTCAGGTTCCTTACATATTCTGATGTTAGTCCCTTGTTGGATAAATAGTTTACAAATACTTCCTCCCATTCTGTAGGTTGCTTTTTATCTTATTGAATGTTTCTTTGCTGCGCAGATGCAGGGTAGTTTAATGTAATCCCATTTGTCTATTTTTTGTTTTTGTTGCTATGCTTTTACAATCTTAGCCATAAAATCTGTACCCACATCAGCATTTTGAAGAGTTCCCCCTATTATTTTTAGTAATTTTCGAGTGTTAGTGTGTATGTTTCAGCATTTGGTCCATTTTTAGTTTACTGTGATATGTGATGCGAGATAGGAGTCTATTTTTATTCTCCTACAAGTGGATATACAGTTTCACCAGGATCACTCGATAAAGAGAGTGTCTTTTCTCCAACATATGTTCTTGGTACTTTTGTAAAAAATCCCTTTTCTACAAATGTGTGTATTTCTTTCTGTGCTCTGTATTCTATTCACTGGACATATGTCATTTGGATGCTGGTACCATGCTGCTTTGAATGCTTATTACAGCTTTGTAGTATATTTTAAAATCAGGTAGTGCAATGCCTCCAGCTTCGTTCTTTTTACTTTGTATGTATCACTTTGGCAAATTTTAGGATTGCTTTGCCTCTAGCTCCGTGGAGAATGTCATTGCTCTGAAGGATTGCACTGAAACTATAGATTGCTTTGGGTAGTATAGTGTCATTTCAGCAAAATGCCTTTCCAGTTGTTTGGGTCTTCTTTTGTTTCTTTAATCAGTGTTTTATAGTTTTTATTGTAGTGAGTTCTGACTTGTTTCCATTTATTACTAGGTATTTTAATTTTTTTAGCTATTATGAACGGGATGCTTTTTTAACTAGTTTGTTATTGATGTATGGAAATGGACCTGATTTGTGTACATTTATTTTGTGTCCTGAAACTTTACTAAACCCATTCATCAGTTCTAAGAGCCTTAGATGGCATATTTAGTTTTGTCTATATATAAGAGTATATTGACTACAAAGAGAAACAATTTGATTTCTTTTTCAATTTGGGTGCCTTTACTTCTTTTGCTAATTGCTCTAGCTAAGACTTCTAGTTGTATGTGGAATAAAAGTGGCAGAAGTTCCAGTTTTTATAGGAAAGTATTTCATCTTTTCCCATTCGGTATGATGTTAATTGTGGGTTTGTCGTATGGCCTTTATTGTATTGAGATGTGCTCCTTGTATTTCCATTTTTTGAGAGCGTTAATCATGAAAAGATGTTGAATTTTATCAAAGAATATTTCTGCACCTGTTGCGATGATCATATAGTTGTGGAATCCAGGTGGTTCCCTGTACTAGGCCCAGAGAACATGAAATCTAAGGGGTGAGTTTCTTTCCTGGCAGGAATGCAGGAGTCTGTGGTGGAAATGTGGCCACTGGGATCTTCCGTTTTCCCTTTCCCTGCACTGGGACATATCCTCAGACTCTAAGCCAATCCCAGCCAGCCCACCTTCTTCGCTTTCCTCTCCTTCTCTCTTTCAGAAGGTCCCTTTACACCCTTAAAGCCACCTATCTGATGTGTGAGTATCAATTCATTGCTTTGTTTTTCTTTTCTCGGGAAGTCAAATCCTGGGTGCCCCTGGCCAGCCATCTTTATGACATCTCCCGAGGCCTCAAACTTTTAAGTGCAAACATTAAAGTTGCAAGGTATAGAGATACTATTTGCAAAGTGAAAATGACTGTGTTTACAACTGCTGTTCATTATGATTATTTAGACAGAAAAACTCACAGACCCTTGCTGATTCCTCTCAGATGGAGGAACAGTAAAATAAATAAAATAAAATATTTAAATAAAATAAAATATGTAATTGAAAGATATACTTGAATAAAGCGATAACAGAAAGAGAGTACTGGCTGGCTATTTCTGGCAACAGAAAGGGCATGGTGGCTCACACCTGTGTTCCTAGACCTCTCGGAGGACAAGGCAGGAGGATCGCTTGAGTTCAGGAGTTTAAGACCAGCCAGCCTGAGCAGCAAGACTCCATTTTTACCAAAAAGAGAAAAATTAGCCAGACCTCCTGATGGTGCCTGTAGTCTCAGCTACTCAGGAGGCTGAGGCAGAAGGATCTCTTGAGCCCAGGAGTTTGAGATCGCTGTGAGCCTGACTGAGGCCATGGCACTCTATTCCAGACAACAAAGCAAGATTTTCTCAATAAAATAAAATAAAATAAAATAAAAATAAAAGAGAAAGCGGGAGAGACAGAGAGATGGAGAGAGGGTTGGATATGTACATAGCATGAACTCAAGTTACTACTGACTGCCGGTTCAATATGTGGCTATTTGAAGATCTGTGACTGGGTATCCAGAACTTCTGAGTATAAATGTATTGTGGTGTCATTTTGTCAAATATAGTTTTTTATAGTATAAGAATATATTCCCTTGTCTCACTTCCATCTGTGATTATCTTTAGTACTAAGATGATTCTTGTGTGCAAGGTGGCGGCATTGAGACATGTAAAATAAAATGAGCTCACCTCATCACAAAATCTGACACAGGACATCTGGCCTGAGGTAAGCCAATTCTAGATCCAAAAATTAGAGAACAAAGTACTATGTGGACGTGTCATAGATATAATGCATTGTAATGTTTTTATATATTCTGAAAATGTGTTATTTTCACTACTTATTATAAATAACCAAAAAGAAATGATTAGCTATATTTGGTGAAATTTTGTTTGCTTTAATTGTAGAGTGGAGGATTTAAAATACTTCCCCTTTGAGAGGTGATAGTGTGTATTAAATGGGTGGGAAAATGGTGAATTGCATTTCATTCTTATCCCATGGTGTTAATTCAAATTCATTTCCCCTGGCTTTTTTTTTTTTTTTTTATCTTATTAAGTAACCACCACTGAATCTTTGGATGCACTTAATGGAAAACATAAAGTGAACAGCTTTTACTGAAAGTGAGACTTAAATTTTCCTTGACAATGGCATAGTATTCTTTTTTTCTCTAAAAAGGAAAATAAAAACTGAAGATAAAGAAGAGCAAACTCAGTGGTGTTTTTAACTCCCACCTTGATTTATCTGCATTATATACCAAATGATTGTATATGGTACTGATTATCACATGCAACATTAAAAATATATAATTTATAAGATCACATCTTCACTATTTTCCAATATGGAGTAATCTTTAATAATAAATTAAAATTCAATTTTTCCTTTTTTATTACAGTGGCTTTATGAATAATATAAAAAGCAATCAGTTATCTAAAAAGCCTTTAACAATTTTGTTAATACTAATTAATATTCTATTCATCATTTAACATCTCTTTTTTTTCTAATTCCTTTTTTTTTCCTATGAACATATTTTTTTATGATGAATCCCATGTTATGAAAGAGAAATTTTATGGTGGGATGTATGGACCCATAAGATCTGTTTGTAAAATTCTTTATTGTAAAATGCTGGCAGGACTTTCAAAAATGTCATAAATCTTAACCTCATAGATTTGTCTTAAGAAATGAAAAAAGTAACAGGTGAAAACATTTTGTGAATTGAAAACATCTTTCAAGAATATATCATCATGGCTCAGCGCCTGTGGTTCAATGGGTTAAGGCGCCAGTCACGTACACCTGAGCTGGTGGGTTCGAATCCAGCCCAGGCCCGCCAAACAACAATGATGGCTGCAACCAAAAATACGGCAGGGCATTGTGACGGGTGCCTGTAGTCCCAGCTACTTGGGAGGCAGAGACAGGAGACTCACTTGAGCCCAGGAATTGCAGGTTCCTGTGAGCTGTGATGCCCCGGCACTCTATCCAAGGTGACAGCTTGAGGCTGTCTCAAAAAAAAAAAAATTAATTAATTAATTTAATAAAAAAAAAAAAAGAATATATCATCATGATCGTGTAAAGTGTAAATTGTGATTAGGAATGGATACATTAGCTATATATATATATATATGTATATATATATATATATATATATTTTTTTTTTTTTTTGCAGTTCTTTGGCCGGGGCTGGGTTTGAACCCACCACCTCCGGCATATGGGGCCGGCGTCCTACTCACTGAGTCACAGGCACCGCCCATACATTAGCTGTGTTTCTGATACATTGCGCACATAATCCAAAACAAAGATTTCTTCCATTTTGTATGGAAGAGGTCATTTAATTAATATAAAAAAGCATGTACAGTTTGCTCTACTAGTACAAAAAAAAGGTTATTTGCTAAAGTTAGAAGAGGAATAATTTCCTTAATCACAATAGTCTTCAAAATGAAGAAGCCCAGTAACTAAACACGAATATTCTGTTTGACAATGACAATGAGTACACTTATGGAATATTAATCCAACAGACACCAATCATATAAGAAATGTAAATCCAGGCTCGGAGCCTGTGTCTTAACAGGCTAAGGCGCCAGCCATGTACACCTGAGCTGGTGGGTTCGAATCCAGCCCTGGCCCATCAAGTAACAATGATGGCTGCAACCAAAAAATGGCCGGGCGTTGTGGCAGGCGCCTGTAGTCCCAGCTACTTGGGAGGCGGAGGCAAGAGACTCGCTTGAGCCCAGGCATTGGAGGTTGCTGTGAGTTGTGATGCCACAGCACTCTA
>CAUYRH010098258.1:0-26635 GCA_963574655.1 Perodicticus potto
TCTGCCCTGTGGAAGAGACGCTGGGCTGCTAATAGTCCTGATTCAGGCTGTGAGATTCAGCCCTTTGTCTCAGCTGTCATCCCCTGAGGGCCAGGTGCAGCCGGCCGAACTTTAGCAAAGCTTTCTCAGTGCTGCGGCTTGGTGCCTCAGGGGACCGCCTCTCCACTCCGGCCACCTCTCGGCTCACCTTCCTCTCACTGCTTCCGAGCCGGGATAACAGCACAGACCGGCAACACCCCGTGCCCTGTCCGCACCCATAGAGAAAGTGTCCAAGAATCTGGACTCCGTAGGGGACAGACCTCCAGAGCTCAGGGTGAGAGTGGAGGGGAGTGCCAGGAGTTCCAACTTGCAGGTAGAGAATATATACAGTTTATGCCTGGCAGGAGAGTGCTGCAGCACCCTAGTAGGGGAAGGAGGTCCAGTTTTTAGAGGCTCTCTCCTGTGGGGTAGAGTGGGAGGACATCTGAACTCTACTTGCTTGTTTGTATGGAGGTATGGTGTATATTGCAAGCGGCTCTCATGGGGGAGGGGACTCCCGTCTGCTTGGTGATGTGCTCTGTACCTTTTATTTGTATCCTTGGGATCGCAGGTCGCTCCAGCAGGATTGATGTGCGTTCTTTGACCTTCTCTTTTGGCTCAGTTCCAAACTGTTGGCTTTCTTGCTAAATATCTGTCCTTTAACTCTCCTTCTGGATGGGAGCGTCTGCAGAAAGCTGGTTACAGACCGCCATCTTGGCTCCTCCCCCAGCTACACTTTTCTGATCACTGATCTAACATATTCAAATGAAGTGCTTTATACTCCAGGTGATATTATACAGTGTACAGTTCCTACCTTAATTATATGTTCTTCTCTCAAAGTTCTATCCAACTAGACAATGACTTTATGAATCAATTCTTGATAAAGCCATGGAATCTCTAAGCCTATATTTGTCAGGGAAATCTGACAGATCGTACTTAGCATACCATCATTTGTGGTTAGCGATAATTAGAAGTATAGAATTTCTTGTTAGAATTAATTCAAACTCATTTAATAAACCGAGTCTTGCCCTTTGATTACTTTTTTTGATTCTTTAAGGAAAATATTAAAAGCAGAGCTTGAGGTAAGATTTTAAAATTATGAACATGGCCTTTTTAGAACCACGCTGTTTTTAAGTTCTCATAAGTCTGAATTTTTTTTTTTTTTTTTTTTTTTGGTGGCCTTAAGGGTTTATTTCAGAAACACTAAGTAATAAAATCATTACTAAAAATGTTATTAAAATTTTGCTTTCTAATATTCCAGTGTAAAGTGCTAAATCTTTAGAGCTAAGCCATAGCCTCTAGCCAGTTCAAACCCAATGTAATTTAGAGAGAGCCAAAATTCAGAGACATTAATTATGTTATTGATTCTTCCTCCACATGGACCTTGCAACTGTCGTCAACATTCACATTCCAACATCTTGTGAGGTTGAGATTCAAAAGAACTATACTCAAAGCCTATTAAACAAGTGCTAGTTTTCTCCGTTGCTGCTAACTACTTTGGCTTGTCTACGGCACAATTATTACTCGGAAACAATTGGTAAATTCTCTTACACAGTGGTAATAGGTTTAAAATAAAGTGAAGTAATTTGTAAGAATTAATTTACATTCAATTTAAATAAGGTAATGTGAGTGGGTTAATACAAAAAAGTAACTCACTGTTCAAAAGGAAGCAACCATGGTTTAAAAAGCTGTATTAACCAGCATTTGATGCTCCTTGACGTGTTAATCTGCCTAAGACAGTAGGAATTTGTTAAGAAATGAATTCTTATGTCTCTTTCTATGGCTACAACAAGTGGCCCAGTTTACTTGGGGGACATGTCTGCCCCAGTAACACCCATGCAGTTCTCTGCTGACTTCACTTATTTCTGTACCGTGGGCATAACTGTATCCTTGGAAAGATTTTTTAGCGTTCTGAGAAAACAAAGCAGTGACTGGGGGAAAATATCAAAAAATCCAGCAGATATCCAAACTCAAAAAGATAATAGAAAGAAGAAATCGTATTTATAGGATTCAGTGTAACAAATATAGATTAATAAAGAGAAAAGTTCCTTTATTCCCTCATCCTGGAACTACGTGATCCATGTGAACTTGTCCTACATTTGGATTAAAGGGAGACAAATCTTTTTTTTTTTTTTTTTTCTTGGTTAGGGCTATTTTTTTTTTTAATACATGTATTTTATTATTCTTAATTACATTACTTCCCCCCCCCCCCCCACGGGCCGGGATTAGAAAGGTTTAGATTAAAGAAAATAATACAGAAAACACCAAATCTCCTGTGAGTGGGTGAGATTTCAAGTAGGGAGAGAGAAGCTCTCTCCGTTCCTCTCCCGGTCTTTCCCCGTCTCCTCCTCTAGGCCTCTAGCCTCAGGGTATATATAGGTGTATGGGTTCCTTGGCCAGGAAACGAATGAATGCAGTCCCTTCCGGGGGAAAGGTGAATGAGTGCATCAATGAATGGACACAGTCCATCCATGGAATTCAGGCTTAGGAAATTCACAAGAAACTGACCTAGGCATAGGAAATGGGGGTTCCACATTTAGTCCCAAGTGTAAAGTGAAGGAGACACCATACTTATCTTTTATTAACAAAAAGGAAGCTATTTAGTATTACAGAATGCTTCTAAGCCATGATTTTAGGAACCGTCTGAGCTTTCTTTATCTTTTAGCAGCTACTATAAACAATGCTGCAACTTTTACTTATATGTAAAAACATTTTTCCCCCAGTTATTTTCTAACATAATATAGCTCCAATTGATACATGTACTGTTATTATTGGTGGAAAAATAATAATTACTATATCTAAGGTATTAGGACATACGTGCTTCCATTATCTAATTTAATCCCTATGAAAATCTTCAAGGTACATACTACTGTGTTTTTCTCAGATAACGATATTGGGAGTTAGAAAAGATATTATCTTACCTAAGGATGTTAGAGATATGCCTGATTCTACTGTCTCCTTAGAAATTTCCCTCCTTATTTCCAAAGGAAGGAAAGGCAATCCAGACAGATGAAACTTCTTTTTCAATAACCAGCGAAAATCTGACTAACTTGGTTCTGCTTAGGTCCTGATAGAGAGCAGGCATTATGCTGTCTTCAACCTTGATACTGCTCTGTTTGACCCAGCCGTGACACCAAAGTGACTCTGGCCTTTTTTCCCCTTATGTTCTGATCTACTGTCATTCATTACGAGATTTTGCTTGTTTCCTCAAGTTAAAATTATAAACTTTGCTTTTACTTCCTTTATTGCCTTTCCTACTACTATAGCACAAAAGTCTTTTCTTTAAAATAAAACATAAAAGAACTTAATTTTATGCAATTTATAAATGTTATCATTAATTACTATAGCTGTACTTTACCATTATTTCCATTTATCAAGTAAAAAACATTGGTATTTCTCTTGTTCAGTTTAAAGTTTCAGCTTGGGGCTCTGTACAGGAATGTCCAGATTAACCCAGAAAGAGTGCATTTATTTAATAAAATTTTTTTCAACAATAAGGTTTAAAATGACCTGTCATATTCATGAAAAGATTTAAAAGGAATTTTAAAACTCTACATTCTAATTCTTAGGTTTGATTTTGATAGTAGATTCAAATTGAGCTAAATGTTCTCTGAAGTATTTAGAAGCTTGTATGATCTATGATAATTCTGCTTTGAAGCATTTTGGATTATTTTTTTCTTAATTTCATTTTTTAAATTATTTTATATGTGTTGATTTCAATTTAAGTTCTCTTCCCAGCTGTAGATCGTTACTCTGACTCTTAAATCACAACTAACTCTCAAATGTTCAACTCTGCCTCTCTTCCAAACGGAACAGCATTATCTTGTTTTTAACAGTAAGCTATTCAATTTTAACACCATTTTAATAACAAAAAATGGGCTACTTTTATGTTCAATATAGTATTCGTATATACAAATGTTGTTGACTTGTTTACAATGAATCTTACTAAAATGTCAATATAAGTAATAATTACATTATCAGGTCTTATCAATTTAGCAAAATATGGGTATTAAACATCTACTCTGTAACTACGAACACTGTAATAGACTCCTGGGTATTTTGTTGAATTGCACCCACATTTAGAGGCCCTGGGTTTATCCCTGACCTGCCTCCTTTTCTGTCATCTTTTCTGTTAGCTCTAAATAAAAATTCAGGCATCACAGATTAACTATCTACAGAAAACACTCCCAGAAATAAGCCACTCCACAATGGGATATGCAAAGCATATTGTTGATGAGTTTCAGGTTCTTGAATTGTATGTGAAATCAGTCCACATACAACACAGTCAATGTGAAACAATCAATGAGTTTAGGAACTGCAGCATCATAAATAGACTGCACCTGAAGTCCTGAAACATGAGTGTAAGAGGAAGGCTAGAGAATAACTATTTCAATTTCATCTTTTACAGAATGGAAGACTGTACAATTAGAGAATGATTCCTTCGCTTTCACTTCAGTGCTTAGTCCATTTACCAGAGTCAATTAGCACAGTCTGACTAATTCATTTCCATCTCAATCACAACAGAGTATCCTCATACACCAGGTCACTAATTTATCTGCCACACTAACCAACATTTAGTTTGAAATAGATACGTTACACTAATCAAATTTATGTCTCAGGAATTTAGAATTAGGACAGTGAGAGACTAAGTCAGTGGAAAGTGCTTGAACCAAGAGGTCATGCTAACTCGTAAACCCTGGGTAGCATGTTGGGTCTATCTGATAAGATTTATGTAAGTGACTCAAAGAACTCTCAGGAAACGGAGTGGCCTGAGTATCATTTTCCCAGACCAGTTCTTCTGTGGCCTACTGATAATTAGGCTGTCTCAACCTTATATGTATTTTAAAAAATTTTTAATTATTTTGAGTACCAATAGTTGTCTATCTTTAGAGGGTACAGGTGATGCTTTGATACAGACTATAATGTAAATTAAGCAAATCAGGGTAATCAAGCTATCCCTCACCTCGAGCATTTATTGTTTCTTTGTGTTAGGAAAATCCCAGTTCCATTCCTTCAGTTATTTTTAGAAGTATGCCCTAAATTATTGCTGGTTACAGTCACTTTCTTGTGCTACCAAATATTGCTCATTCTATCCAACTACATTTTTGTGCCCATTAACCAATGCCATCTTCACATTTTAAAAGGACTGGTCATTTTCCTTTTTTAAAATAGCCCAGTTTTTGCCAATAAGCAAAACATGATTCAAATAACCAAGTTTCATTAACTGGTTTCCAGAAGTCCTGATTCTTTCTCCATGCAAAGCAAAATCTTTCGTGGGTTCTCTTGCTGCTGGGAGATGAAGTCCCCCTGACTTGTCTAATTTTCTCCTCCTACTAGATCATAAACTAAAACCTCTTTTGGTTAATTTTAGAAAATACCTTAAAATTGTTTCAACTGCTACATGTTCTCATATTAAAAATAAATCAGAATTCATTAAGAAGTATTTATTTCTTCCATTGTTAAAAAGAACACTATAAAAACCCCACTTCAATGGGCTATGCACAGAGGTGCTCTGAATTGGATTTGTTATAAGGTTAAGAGAATATTAGAAACACAATTTAAGTTAGAAATTCAGGTAGCTCTAGTCTCCTTTTATAGTGGGGAGGAACAAAACAAGAATAATTCTGTCAAACATGAAGATTATTTAGTTGCCTTAACTTTAAAAAGTTGTGAAAAATGTGTGCAATATTTTCTTATCTCAAGGCTGCAGTAGTTTTTGACTTTTTTTCTTAGGAAATGCATGGGTAATTATTGTTTTGCAAGAGTTGAATAGATTTCAAAGTCAGAATGAGTCACCCAAAATGCTGTGCTTATTAAAACTTTATTGAGTGTAACCTTTTGCACTTTTTGGCAAATTTCTGAAAATGAATCTCTCTGTAAGACCAAATTGAGTCTCATTTCTTTGGTTTGAGTTCTGACAGATAGGTTGCAAGGTAAGAACTGTAAGTCAGTAATCATTCTACCTACAGGAATAGGAGTAAATTTCCTACACTTTCTCTTTGTCTAAGTCATTAGATTTTCACTTGATAGTAAATCATTATATGTCAAATATCTGTACTTCTTGGTGGCTACAATAATACTGAAAATATTTAGTGTGGATCCGTGCCTTAAACTCTATACCATGTAAATATGTCCAGTTAATAATTAAACCTATTTTTTCTTAGTTAGCAAAGAGTCATTGCAGAGATAGGTCTTGGCTCTGCTTTAGTAAAAGAAGACTAAAATATTTTAACAAGTGACTTAGAGTTAAATGTGAATGTCTTAATGTCTATATGTTAATATGAACAAGAAAACTTTTGATCTAGACATGCCTATATGTCTCCCTAAGATTAAGAAAAACAAATGGGCGGCACCTGTGGCTCAAAGGGGTAGGGCACTGGCTCCATGTACTGGAAGTGGTGGGTTCAAACCCAGCCCCGGCCAAAAACTGCAAAAACAAACAAACAAGAAAAACAAATAGCCAGACAGACAATAAATAAAATATCTCTTAGAATAAAAGCAAAAAAATGAGAACATACTACATACCAGAAATTGAATGTTTTTCATGGTCCTCCGCCCTTGCTAAGCACTTTACATATATATTATTTAATTTTCCCAACAAATATAATATTGGCTCATAAACTTTTATGAATGACGAAACAAAGATTTAGAGAATGTATTGGCAAAGTGGTATCACACATGTACCATCATTCTAAACATCATGTTCTTCTGTGTGATATGCCTCCTTAAATAAAAGCTAAGGACTCCCATGAAAATGAACGGATGGTGTTCTGGCCAACTTTAACAGAACTACAACAACCCTGTTCAATAAATTGTTTCTTCTAGAATGGCCTCTGGATCTAAGAAATTAGCAGTAGCTGGGGGAGACTTAATTATAAATGAGTAATCACACCTAGAATGGCACATACAACACACACTAGATTACCAATTAGTAGGGCCAGTAGCTAGGGAGCCAATGTGTATGCAGTTGACCTTTGAGCAACGTAGCTTTGAACTAGTGGGTCTACTTACTTGTGGGTTTTCTTCTGCCTGCCCACTGTGGAGACAATCCCCTCCTCTCCCTTCTCTTCCTCGGCCTCTTCAATATGAAGTAAAGGAGGATGAAGAACTTCATGATACTTCACTTTGACTTAATTAACAGTAATATTTTCTCTTTCCTAACAATTTTTGAGATGACACTTTATTTCCTCCAGCTTATGTTATTGCAATAATATAATATACAATAACAAATGTTAATTAACCTTTTATGTTATTGGTAAGGTCAACACTAGGTTATCAGTAGTGAAGTCTTTTGGAAATCAGGAGTTAAACCGTGATTTTTGACTGGGAGAGAGTCAGCCTCTCGACCCCTGCATTGTTCAAAAAGATAACCTTGCATTTAAAATTCCCCTTTAGGTGACTTTAAACTGAAAATTGTGCTAAAAATGCTCAGATGGGAGAAAAAGGATTGTGCCTGGCAAGAATGGCAAAGTGACTCGTGAAAGTTATACATAGATGCAGACGCACATCTGCTGAGCTGCTAGACTGCCTAAAGAATACCCTTTTGTATAAATTATAAGTTCAAAGGAGGATTAGTATTGGTATGGTTGTCAGGATAAATTTTCCTTCCCTGAAACATGCCCAGACACATAGCACATATAGTGACGGGGATTTACACGATCCTTAGGGCATTTCAGAATCAGATCTTTTTTTAACTGTCTTACACAGAGAGAGGAAAAGAGTAACGTGCTATTCAGCAGATGTATTTCCCCAAAGCAAGGAACTTATAACCTGAATGGAGAAAAACAACATGGAGAAGGGTTGGGAGAAAAAGTACTTCAGGGCTCAAGAGATGAGAAATGTTAAGAAGACAAAAAAATTACTTTTCATTATAGCTTCTATCAGACACTTATGGTCTTTTGAAAAGATAGAAGAACTACTCCGTCCTATAAAGGCTTAAGTATTAATGAGGACATTGCTATTTAAACAGTAAATCATTGCAAAATTAAAACGTACGCAGTTATTTTAAAGAGCTGCACTTAAGTAATTAGTTTCTACTTATATATTTTTAATTAAATGAGTTAAATCATGCTATAAGTTTCTAACTTCTTCATGGAAATCCATTTCTTCTGTCAAATTTTTTACAGAAAAAGAGTGACTGAATCCTGTGGTAACTTATGAACTTTAGTTCTTCTTTTCCCAAATAATGCCTAATTCAGGGTCTTTGAACTTTAGAGAAGTGGTTCTCAACAAGGGAAGATTTCCCTCCCAAGGGGCATTTGACAATGTCTGGAGCCTTTTTTTTTTGTCACTAGGAAGGGGGGTGCTATCGGCATTTACTGAGCAGAGGCCAGGGATATTATTAAACATTCTACAACAGACATGGCACAGCCTCCCTCAGCAAAGACTTACTCTGTCAATAGTGTTGAAGTTGAGAACTTTTTCTGAGAAGCATAAGATTCATCGGGAAGCTGTCTTAGTCTATTTGGGCTGCTCTAACAAAGTACCGTACTATGAGCTGGGTAGCTTATAAACAACAGAAATTTATATCTTACTGTTCTGAGGCTGTACAGTCTAGGATCAGTGTTTGGCGAGCACCTGATAACTGATTCGTAGATGGCACCATCATTTTGCTGTGTCCTTACATAGCAGAAAGGTGAATGAACTTCCTTGTGCCTTTTTAATAAGAGCACTAATCCCATTCACAATGCCCTTCCCTCATGACCTAGTCATCTTCCAAAAGGCCCTATCTCCTAATACTATTACCTTGGGAGACAGAATTTCAGTACATGAATTTTCAAGGGACACAAACAGCAGGGGCTTATTAGAAATACAAGTTATGGAGCCCTGTCTGCAGCAATTCTGATCCAAGGGTGGAGGTGGTTTAGGGAAAAGTTTACCCTGACTTCTAGCAGAAGACTGCTTTGCTTACTCTGACCTTTAGCAGGAACTTGTTTTCTGCTTGGGAGACCTAAAAAATCACGAGAAGGGCATGCAAGCTGCATACATACAGGAGTTTGGAAAACTAGCTTCCAAGAAAAAATGTATACATGAAAATGAGAATGTGCCAGACCAAAAGGTTATGATAAAGATTCCCTAGATTCTAAGGGTCTCTTGATGTTGGAGGCAGGAGTCTCACTTCAGGTCTGCAGATTTGCAAAAACAAGGTGGAGACATTCTGATAAGTGCTGACATCTGATAAGTACTTTTTAACTACTTCTTCCTGCTTTATGATAATAAATATAGACCCAAGGTTTACTCAGCAGGACTCCCTGAGAGCTCCTCAGTCCCTTACACAGATTCTGTGTCAACTCTCTTTATTTCCCACATCTAAACTCCTTCAGAGGTGGAATTCAGGATTCAGAACCCTGATTATTTTCCTAGGTTACATGCTTCCTTCTCCAGATATTTTTTGAGAGACACCAGAGTAAGTGCTCAAGATATTTCAATCAAAGTCAAGTCAGTAACAATTGATGACTATGATCTGACTTACATAAATGATGACTAAGAAGAATTACTTAGTTCAATAGGGTTAGTCACAAAAGTGCAAATTCCAGTTGAATTTCATGAATTTTATCCACAAATGCAGCTTTAAGTCAGGAGCAGAGATGTTACCTTGGGGTTTGTTAGAATCTCAGGCCCCATTTCAGATCTATACCCCCATAATCTGCATTGTCACAAGATGCCTGGCTTCTATGATTATACAGCTGTAAACAAAGTAATCAATTTAAAGTATCAATTTTAGAGTCCAGCACATTTGGTCTCTGTTACAAGTGGGAGTGACAATAGTAATAACAATGACAGTATGAATAGGGCAGTAAGGAGACGTTGGAGATAGAAAATAATTTAGTATAAAAGATTCCTAAAAAGAGATAAGAATGGAGCTAGATTAGGTGAGTTCTTTTACGTGTAACAAATTATCACAAACTTAGTAGCTTCAAATACTTATTTATTATGTCACTGTAGGTATAACCAGGCTGGAACAAAGTGTCAGCCAGCTTGTTTGGAGGCTGTAGGCAAAAATCTACTTCCAGTCTGATTCTTCATGTGGCCAGAGCTCAGTTCTTTGCAGCTGCAAGACTGAGGTTCCACTTCCTTGAAGGCTGTCAGCAGGGGAACACTTTCAATTTCTAGAGGCCACTCAAATCCCCTGCCATGTGGCCCCTCTGTCTTCAAGTCAGCAATAGTTCATTGACTCCTCATGTTAAAATTTTTGATTTTCTCTTCTGCCACCCAAAGAAAAGTCCCTGTGTTAAACAGTTCATTCTATTGTGTTAAACCATCTAGATAACCCCCCTTTCTTAAAGTCAATGGTCCCATCATATAACTACATCATGCAAGCAAAAGCTACCATATTCACATCCCTAGGGACGGGGGGGGGGGGGCAAAGGCAGGAAATCTCCAGAAGTATCTTAAAGTTCTGCTTCCACACAGATATACTGAACTGATGAGCCCAAGTGGAAGAGAAGCCTCTATGGTGTAAGAAAGGGAAGGAGGTGAGGAGGCATGCTGGTAAATGTACAAGTCCAGCTGTGAAGGATGTCTGAGGATGTCTAACTTATTTGTCAAGTAAGTGTTTAATTTGATGAAACTGAATAGGAAGGTTTCAGTCTCAAACCTTTACGTTTTGAAACAGCTGCTACAGGCAATGGGGGAGAGAATTAAGAGAAAAATAAAAGATACAGTGCTGGGCAGTGCTGAGAGTCCAGCAGGGGACTGGAGATGCCTTGGAAGAGCTTTTCAGGTGTTTTATGCAAGGCAGAACACTCACAAACTAAGAGTTGCCTGCTGTAGGTGGGGGGAGGGGCAAGAAGCAGCCCCTGCCTCCCAGGCCCGCGGAGGGACCAGTCTTCTCAAAAGGGAACCAGGCTGCCGCCAAGCCCAGGCAAGTAACTGGAGGAGAAACATGCTAATTTATTGTTTCGTTTTCACTATAAAATTAATATGAAGTAAAGAGGATTGCGTATCCTTTGAGCTTCAGGATTTTAAATAGGTAGATGAGACTACTGAATTAATTTCTTTCAGAGATCTTTTTTATAAGCCACAGGAAGACACAGTTTAATCATTTTCCTCAGGCTATAAGGCAACTGCTGTGGTTACCTTGCTAATAGTGAAGTCTCTCTTGAGAGATCCTTGATAATGATGTTCAAACAATACAGAATAGAGGGACTGCTGACATTATCTTCCCTCACACTTTATTACAGATAAGAGATTGTGAAGTATGAGACTGACAAAAGTGATGGGTTACATCTTATTTGTCACACACCTCAGAGGGACAATAGCCTTGGGAGGACAATCTTTGTCCTTCACACTTTTCACCCTGGTGCACACACAAGTTGGTAAAAGTGAGCGGGAAAGTTTTTGTCTTGCCAACATCGCCCTCTTTACTATCAGAGATTGATGGTGCTGTTACAGTGTGGGTTTCGGTTGATGTTCTGCTCTCGTTTACTAAAAACTAATTTTAAAAATGTTCAATATATTCTCATTATACAAACAAATTCTTTTAATGTCATTTAAAAACTACATGCTTCAGAGTTTCAGTAAAAATCATTAGATGGATTTAAAGCATAAAGGTTTATAATGGCTTTATTATGCAGTAGAGCCTTCATAGTTCACTGCCTCCTTACACTGACCTTGTGTCCACCTGAAGTTCACAGACCAGGCACGCCCACAGGTACGCAGCAATCGGCAGGCCTCGTTCCTCATGTTGACCACCTCTGTGTGTTGACCACTCTGTGACTGTCCCTTGGGTGCTCACCTAATGTTCTTTTTGTTCTTTAGGTCCAAATTTCTTCTAAGATATTTTTAAGAGTTGTTTTTAAAAAACTGCACATAACGTTTTGAATAAAAGGCTATCATATGCGAGCTAATTAGTAAAGAAGGCAGAGAGTCTACATATCTGTTTTTCTTAAAGTATGTTCACAAATGTATTTATAATAAAAAAAAATACTTCATACATAATGCCGTAAATGGTATCTCTCAAGCCATGTAAAACGGTCAAGTCACCATTCACAAGAAGTAAGGATCATGCTCAGGCTTTTGGCCTGAAATTTAAACCTTTTTTTGAGTTCTGCTAAAGAGTGTGTGCAGCAGTCTCTCTGTACTCATGGGGAATTGGTTCCAGGACTCCTTGCAGATACTAGATTCCATGATGCTCAAGTCTCTTACTAAAATTGTGTAGCACCTACAAACAACCTATGTGCATCTTTCTGTATATTTTAAATTATGGCTAGATTACTTATAATACCCAAACACACTGTAAAAGCTATGTAAGTAGTTGCCATGCTATATTTTATAAGAAAGTGATAAGAAGAAAAAAGGCTGCATATGTCCAGATGCATTTTTTTCCTGAATATTTTCAATCCACAGTTGGTTGATTCTGCTCATGCAGAACCTGTGGATACCGAGAGCCAACTGGATAAAGCGTAATTAAGTGGGTATCTTTGAAATCTATCCAAAGTTTCCATAGTTTTTCAGATGCAATCGTGCAAGAAAAAATATTATTACTGAGACGATACAGCTGCTATTGCCAAATACAAGTGAAGTCATCTTTAGCTCTTTTAATGAAGTATTCGCCATATGTTAAATAGTCTGGTAGGTCTTCATTTCATTTCTCAGTTTCACATGAAACTTATTATTATCCCTATTTTCTAAAGAAAGAAATTGAGCCTCCAAAGGGTTAGACTACTTTAGCAGTGTCCATTAGGAGATTTGGAATTTGTATCCAATATCTGCTTTAAATTTTTTCCCCATAAAGAAAAGTCATGTTGCGTCACTTTTCTGTTCAAAAGCCTCTAATGGATTCCCTTCTCCCCTTGGGTCAGAAAAGAAAACTGTGAGCCTGCTGCCACAGGCTTCAGTGAAAGAGCAGAAGTGAGCAGGATATCAGCTGTTTACAATGAGAGGGTGGTAAATATGACAGTGTTTGTTTCCAAATGAGAGTAACCATGTAGGAGCTTTAATGGAGAGCAAGGAGAAGGGTAGTTTCTCTTCTTGACCATGAAGTTCATGGAGTGGTGAGGAAATAGCCAACACTTAAGAGACTGGTGTCTGAGAGGCAAACTAGAATTCAATTAAAATCTAAAAGGAATGTTTTGAGATGAGGGAAAGGATATGGGAGTTTTGCAGGTTTGGGAGTGGCAAATCCAGGGGGTGACACACAAGAGATGGGGATGTGGGGGAGGGATTAGAGCTGGGCTGGGCAAGGATGGCTAGAGCAATATGGGGATGGTATAAGTATGCTTGGTTTGAAATGTATAAATTACACCAAAAGGTATCAGAAAGGAATTACCTAACCACAACTAAATATTAATTCACTTAGTTTCTAAAAATGAATGTTTCCCCAAATTTCTGTGCTGTAATTGGTATATAGTTTAGGGTAGGGGAGGAGGGAGGATGGGTGGAGGGAGAGTAATTGGTAGGTCCACACCTATAGTGCATCTTAGAAGGGTACAGGTGAAACTTACTAAATGTAGAATGTAAATGTCTGAACACAATCACTAAGAAAATTCCATGAAGGCTATGTTAACCAGTTTGATGAAAATATTTCAAATTATATATAAAACCAACACATTGTACCCCATGATCGCATTAATGTACACAGCTATGATTTAATAAAAAAAAAAAAAAAAAAAAAAAACTATGAAGAACACTGACAACTACCCTGTCACCATCCTACAGGTATCCAGCCTCTTTGTTGCTAAGTGTAGGACTTTTTTTTTCTGTTTTCATTTATCTGACTTAGCTGCTCAAGAGTATATACATACAGCTTTGGTTTCATATATTAGTGTAAAAACATATTGTAATTATACTGCATCAATAATACCTTTATTTTTTCACCTTTAAAAAAAATAAATAAAAATGAATGTTATGGCATGAATCTATTTTATCTATCAGGATTCAAGAAATGTTAACAAAAATGTCTCCTGTGCAAATATACTTTCAACAGAAATGCTTAACACCTTAACAGAAATGCTACCAAATCTGAGTTCATGGATAAATTTGACTTTTAATTTAACTGAGTATACATACTATTGTCCTCATAAACATATTCTTGAGTGCAGCAGATCATGAATGTGGTTTACAATTGTGTAAGACTAACTCTTATTAGAGAATAAAGACCAATAGTATGGAAACAATTGTACAACAAAGAACTAAGATGTGCTTTCTGACAGATACATAAGTAATCGCGTGGTCAGGAGGGCTTCTAGAGCTAAAGGGTAGCAAAGAGAATGGTGGTAAAACTGGGGAGACATCATTTTATGGTCATTTTGAGTAAGTTGTAATTAAAAACACACCTAACATTGCTTTTCTGTTATGAGTTTTTCCAAAATATTCTTGCATGATAACATGCAACTCATGTCAGACTGCTAAGAAAACAACTGGCAAAGCCAAGGCTTGGTAGAGCAGACAGTGGGTAAGGCTGAGGTCAGAAATATCTGCCTCAGAGTCTATCTACCTTGGCCTGGTTAGTTAAGTCCTCTGGACCTCAGTTTCGTCATTTGTAAAGTAAAGATCATCATAGCTACTGGGAGGATTGTGTGGAAGACAGAAAGAAACGATGCAGATAGTGGATGACAAAGTGCCTTACCCGGAAGCAGCTCAGTGACCTCCCGTGGAGGCCGTGCAGTGTGATTCTCCGGGCCTGGGCAGGGACACTGACCTGGGGGTCAGAAACCAAGTCTGTTGCTGCCACCTGTGTAACTCTGAGAATGCTTCTCAGCACACCTGAGATTCAGTGTTCTCTGTAAATACACAGCCCATTAAATATGAAATGTCTATTCCCTATCTAAAGTTTAATTTATTACATTTCAAACAAGAAGTAGTACAGTTAATTAAAGTATTGCCTAAACTATCAACACAGTTTTGCCTTCTTAACACTGGCTGTGTGTGCCCGCAGCAAAGAAGCCTGGAGAAAGAGTGGTGATAAAATCATGAAAAGACTTTTAAACAGCTTTTTGAGAACTGAATATTTTTCTTGCAAAAAGTGGTCCAAAAACCTGGATGCAGTGGTTGTCAGTGGATTCAAGGTCTGGTGAACATGGTGGATGACAGAGAATTTCCAAGTCCGGCCTCTGTAGTTGGAGCAGCGTTGTTTATGTGCCACGTTCTGGAGCATTGTCTTGCGAGAAGATTGGCCTGTCCCTATTGACCAGTCTTGGCTGCTTAATCACAGCATTCTCATCATATCACCCAATGGTTGCAGTAGACATACCCTGTAACTGATTGACCAGGTTTTGTAGTAGATACAGCTCTGGATCACCAAATACACGTCTTTAGCTTTTTTGATGAATATTCCTTTTTAGACTGTGTTTCGGCATTTTGTCTTACCCAACCATCGTGCTGCATGCTTGTGATTATCAAAAAGCCTCCATTTCTCATCCCATGTAACAAAACAATGTAGAAATGGTTCACCTTTATGTCGTGACAGCAAAGAAAGGCGAACCTGCAAACAATTTCTCTTGTCATGTCCATTTAATTCATTCAGAACCCATCTATGTTGGTTACCTTGTTGATTTGTTTCCAATATTTCAAAATTCCAATCTTGTTGGGATAGTAATGTCAGACTTTGCTGCTAATTCACAGTTAGGTTGAGATGGTCTCATTTTCACTGCAGCTTTCAGCTCATCATTATTAACCTTGGTCTCAGGTCGCCCACTTGGCTCACGTTCAAGATGAAAATCATCACAATGGAACTTCTTAAACCTTGAAGGTACTGTGTACTCTTTAGCCACGTCCTTCCAAACACTTCATTGATATTTCGGGCTATCTGCACTGCGTTGGTTCCATGACAGAACTCATATTTGAAAATAACACGGATTTTTGACTTTCCCATGATTACACAAAAATTTCTTCAAAAAATTTTGGAAGAGTAAGGATGTATTTTCATAATAAAAATAAAACAAGAGGTGAAATGTCAGAGGTATGAACTGTCAAACTTAGTACTTAAGAAAATGGGACATTTCATACTCAATAACCTGATAATAGCACTACTTCTCTCAAAGGAATGTTGTCAGCACTAAATTAATGTATACTTTTTAGAGCTCAGATGCATAGTGAGTATCCAGTAAATATTTATTTGTAAAAATTCTATTAAACATATGAAATAATTTTAAAATTGTATGAACGAATAAGAAATTATTATTAATAGTATCATTATGAATGTTTTGTCAGGGTATCCAGTCAAGATGGGAATATGTATGAAGGTAAAAAGTTTTAGTTGAACTTCATGGCATTTTTTAAATCACAGTAAGGTGTGAAATACTATCTTGGGTAGATTGTAAAAAAAAAAAATCACACGAAGGTATTATTTCACCCATCTAATATGGTCTAAATGCTTTTTTAAAGATCAGTGTAATTTATGGTAATGATCTGCCAAAATGTTCACCTAGGACAATAGGAAAAGTAATCTTCTGCCTATCAATCTATTCAGGTTTTTTCCTTTTCTCGGCCAACTTTTCAATGCCTTCGCAGCAGTGTAGATGTAATTACAAACATCTGGTTCCACCGACATCTCCTTAATTTTACAGTTACTGCTCAGGCTCCAGACGTTCTTTTCAGAAGGACCATTTTATTGTTCATTTAGTAGAAATGATGCAACTGTGAATGCAATACGGTTGCTGTGAAATAAGTAATTTCTGGCAGCCCACGGAGACAATGTTTACTCCTTTATTCTTGGTAAATACATGTGCATTTCCCTTGAACAGATTACTTGGGAGATAGTATTTACTTTTTTCCAGACACAAAAAAGGGGAAATGAAGGAAGTTGAGATTATTGAAAGAGCCGTATGGTGTTTATGTTTTCATTGCTTGCCTTATTTTCTCATGTTTCTGTCTTAATTATGAAGCACAGAGTTCTCACAGTTTTTCTATGAGGTAAGTGATAGATATTTTTCTGATGTATCTCTTATAATATTTTGATATATAATCTGCCTAGAACAAGTATTAAAATTACTGAAAATTTGTAGAAGACTTAGAAATCCCTGAAGCTTATGACACCTTTGAAGAAAGCAGTCTGACCTTATGGAACAATAAAAACACAGAAGTATAATCTATTGCAGAATGCAAAGACATTGGGCTGTGGTGCATCGTCCATTAGGGTCCTAGTGTCTCCTCTGGGAGGCTGTGTAATTCTCATTGAAGGATTTCTTCTCTTTAAGCCTCTCTAAAGTGATACTAACAGTGCTCATGAAGGTGTGTTGTGAGTATTGAACGCAACATTGTGGATTATACAGCCAGCACAGTGCATTACCCGTAACACCTCTGCTGCCAACCTTTCTCCTTTCATTAATAAGAAAATAGACTACATAGCTTTATTTGACAATTTTCTTGATCTGCCCCAAAAGAAGTTTCATTCAAAATTACAGTTTGGTAGCTTCTAATAAAACTATATTTTATTTATAAATATGTACATTGATTCTCACTAGGCTTTTAGGGAGTTTTCAGGTCTTGTTTTGAATGGTGAACTCATTGTGTGTATATGTTATGATACCTGCAAAAGTGAAATATCTAAATTTACTCTGGTTTTGAGGAAAAAGTCTTAAGATACATTCATGCACGATTTGAGGCAGAATGCCAGCTGGCCTGCTATCATGTTCATGTCGCGTTGCTTTCTAGGCAAAGAAGTCAAACCTCCTTTCATTACTTACGGATATGTGAGAAGTTGGCAATTGTGGCCTTTTCATTCTATCTTAATGTTTTTTAAATGATGCTGACCATTTCCTAGCACAGATACACTTATTCAAACTCACAAGAAGTAGGACAATTTCTTTATCTTGCATGTATCTTGTATTTCTTATTATAAGAATAAAATTCTAAAAAGATACTGACATTTATGTGGTATTATAACATTTTGAGATAATTTTAACTTCTATATGTAATTTGAACACCTCACAGTCTTAGAGTGTTGACAATTTGTTTTCCACAGACCAGAAAATAAATGATTTGCCCAAAGTCACGTGATATGTAAGTTTTAGAAACACAAATGGATATTAAGTTTTCTGACTTGTAGTCCATCTCAATTTTTATTGTATTATGTGGCAAAGTTTCTTCACCTTAAATGATATGTAACTATGGCATATAATTTTGTAAGCATGCTAAAAAATTTTTTCAATATTATTTTCTGGAGTCTAGGACGTGTGGTGTCTCCAGTTAATTTAGTCACTTTATTGGTTTATTTTTGATTGATACTGCTTAATAACTAGAATCTTCTATGTAACAAAATTAAGTGACTGAAAGTAATTTATCTATTCAAATATGAGTGGATATAATACCATTTCAGTTTTTGCTCTTTAATTTATTTCTAGAAGTACTATTGACTACAGGAAGTTTTGTAGATTTCACAAGTAAACCACGCTCTAGTATAACATTCTGGTTGTGTTAGCAAAAATGCATGCTGTGCTATGCATTGCCCTGAGGAAATCGGAGGGCTGAAGGATAGTGTCATGAATAATAATTCTTATTTATAGAAGCTAACAAGGATAATAAAGTCGTTTAGCATCATTGAGGCAAAGTAGCCACTAACATACAAAGAAATTGAAATAAAAAATCTGTGAGCAGAGTCAGTGTTTGGGGACTAGGAAAACATGGGTTTGAATTTCAGCTCTTCTGTGAGGGGTACCCCGAGGGTCTCTGCACTTTGGGCCTTGTTTTCTTCTTTGCACCTGCAAACAGTGGCGTGGAGGCAAATACATGGGCTGAGAAATCAGCTTGATGGTGTTCAAGACTCAAATCAACCAGCAACCCATCATGTAACTTCAAGAGAGATTAAGTCCATAATTCCTCAATCCACAAAGCTCTAAGATCTCCTGGTTTTTTCAATTCATTTGGCCGCATTACGCTACATTCCTGAGCCAACAAGCTGAATGTCATCTTTACCTGTCCTGTGTAGTTCTATGTTTTGCTGCTGGTATTGCCCTAAACCCTGTTGCGATGCTATACCTCATGTATCATATTACTTTCTACAATTAAATAAATAATAAAAATTCTGATTTCTAAGGCTCATTTAGCTCTAAAAGTTGTGAATGAGACACTGAGGACCTATTATACATAATATTTCTAAGCCTCGGTCTCTTCATTTATGAAATGTGGATCAGACTATATTTGAGTGTACTAGTCAAGGTTCTCCAGAGAAATAGTACCAATTGGGGGTGTGTGTGGGTGTTTATGTGTGTGTGTTTGAAATTTAAGGTGGAAGTTCATACTGTTATGCTATAATGGAGGCTCAGAACTCAACCTCAGAACTTATCATCTGCTGTCTGTAAGCTGGGAACCCAAAAAACCAGTATATTATATAGATTCCCATCAGTCTTAAGTTCTAAGCACAAGGGGCACCAAGGGCAGGAGATCAATGTTCCAGCTCAAGCATTCAGGCAAAGTTCATTCAACTTCCTGCCATCATTTTTTCCTACTCAGACCCTCAACATGGTTGAAACCCAATCACACTGGGGAGAGCCATCCACTTTACTCAGTCTACCAATTCAAATGCCCATCTCTTCTGAAGCCTCCTCACAGACCCACCCACAAATAATGCTTCACTGACTATCTAGGCATCCCATGGCCCATTGAAGTTGACTCACGAAATTAACCAACACATTGAATTACTAAATGTTGTAAAGATAAAATGTCATAACCCATGTACAGCACAATGTCTAGTAAATGGTAGGTACTAAATTAATATGAGCCATTATTCTTATAAAGCTTTTTTGATGCCTAGAACTGTATACTCTTTCATAATCATTTTTCCTGGGCTTTTTCTTCACTCATAATGAACTGAATTCCCTTCTTCCTCCCAATATACACTTTCAGTCAAAGCATCAGAAATTTGGTTCTGCCATGTTGGTTTTATTAAGACTGAAAACATTTAGGAAACTTTTTTTTAATTAAAAAATCGCCCTAACATGTTTAGGTGGTATTGAAGATCTTAAAGCTTGGCTCTGTCTGTAGTATCAATGATAATGTTATTTTGGCAAATGAACAGAGTTCATAAAATTAGACAAAATACATTCTGAGAATTTGAAAAAGTCAACAAAGGAACAGCTTCAGGTATGACCAGATTAAAAGCTAGAGATCTCATCTGTTGTGTCCTGTAGAAGAAAGACAGGGAAAATCTGACAGATTGTCAATAAGACCACCCTGTACTGCAGTGAATCTTCCTTAAGCTAAGCCAAATGTAATAACACCAGCACCAAACTCTCGAGAACAGCGATATCCACATCATGGCCTGGATCACCTCACCTGACTCTCCACTGCTTGAAGATTTACTCAAGAAAATTCAGTGTTTTGTTTGTCTGGTTTTTGAAAGAGAGATGAAGAAAGATGACTTCAAAGTGACCTTTGAGGATTGGTGGAAATTACTTTAGCTGTCAATATGGTATATTTATATTCTACTACAATAGTAGAAAATATCAAATACTCAAATACGTACATTCCATTGAAACACATCTCAGACTGCTAAAAGCAATAACACACTCAAAATTTTCTTAGTGGCACCATTTACAACAAACAATAGCAAAAAAATTCCCGAGACAGGAAAAAAGTGAGGTTTTCTAAACGTTCCTGAACCTGAAATATGACAGTATAAGAAGATAAATATCATTGAAAATCTATAGCATTTCTTCTTCATTCTTCTTTATTATTTATACAAGACTAATCAGCCCTTAACATTTAAAATATTTTATTTTAAAGCATGTTTAGTTTGACTGAAAACCAACCATATATATGATGTCATATGTGTGTGTTTACTTGAATTTTACATACATATGAATATGTATTATGTATGTAATGCACATGATATGTGTTATATAAAAGGAAACAAAAAATGATATCCTTTGCACATATCCTCAGCAGATACTATTTGCCTCATACAGCTCTGGATTTTAGTACAAATTGTGATCTTTTTCTCTGACTTATTCTGAAATCATGGAGGACTTCATAATAGAAGAGGGTGAGCCAAAAATCAATTTAACATTTTCAATTCTTGTGGAAATTTTCTTTTAGCAAAGAGATGGGCAGAAATGGTATTTATGACTAAAATGCTGTTTTGAAATAAATAGAAAAAGTGCAAACTATTATAGATGCCATTATAAAATGCAAATGTCACAGCAGAGTGGATTAAATGTTGAGGTCTCAGCTGGATTTTTCTTGAACCTATTGCTTTATAAAGGTCAATGCTGGTAAAAGGGGGTTTTATCTTAGCATTAGTAAGCCATTTTGCATAACCAACAGCTATGCCAGTCTGACACAAATCATGACCCTTGTTTATAGCTTTCCAGAGAATACTGAATAAGGACTTAACAACATTGAGGCATTTTTTAAATTAAAAATTAAAATCATGTGTTGTTAATTGTCATTTACAAGGTAGGAGTAGATGAAAAGGCATTTTAATTGATACTTACATTTGGAATTTTATTTTGGCAGTAGCATTTCAAATTCAGCCTTCAGAACTTCTGCTAAACAAGGTCAATCAATCCCGGGCAGGACTGCCAATTGTGTGCTTGAATCACAAATGCTTATCTAGGAGGGCCAGGTAGTTACCAAGGAGAAGCCCGTGATTAGTGAAATGGACATGTTATTTCCTGTGAGCCGGAGGTACTATTGGCTTTTGGTTAGCTGTGGTTTTTGTTACAAGTTCATTGCCTAGTTGGAGGTAAAGTAATGTCACTTTAAAGTATCTGCACATAAGTAATTTTTTCTCTCAAAACATACGTCACAAAATAGCACAGCAGAAAACTAGCAGTGCAAGAAATGCCTGCAAGAGGCAAAACAATACATATAAGGAAGGAACCTGATTTGTCCTTTTATTAATCCAGATAGCCAAGAACTATCACTAGAGAACCAATCCTGAAATTCAAAAGCAAAGGTTGAAAAAATTACTGTTAGAAAAGTGGTAAGCCTTTGCACACAAATATTACACTTTTATAATAAAAGTAATAAACACTTACTGGAGAAAATACAAAAAAGCATAAGAAGCCAAAAAAAAAATTACCTATGATTTCACTACCCAAGTTAATTAAGTACAATTAAATTTAAGTGTATTCATCTCCCACTAATTTGCTCTCTCAATATTTTTAGTTAGCTGGAATAATTCAATGTAAAAATGCTATACTTTTCTTCCTTATGTTGAAACAGGAGCATTTTCATAAGTTCATTATACATTTTTCATTAACATTATTTTAATAGTGAAATAATACTTATTAAATGGATATGTCAAATCCTATTTAACGATGCCCTTATTGTAATACATTTGAATGATTTCTAGTTTGAGACTTCCATGAACATCTTTGGGCATAATAATTCTTTTGATAATTCTAAATTGTTTTCTTAGAATAAATTTTAAAAAATGAACATATAAGGAAATAAATGGGATGAAGATTATAAAAACCTTCTGTAAAAAGTATTAAATTTCTTCCCAAACCGCATTTTACATACCCACAAAATGTGTATAAATACCCATTTCATATGTATGTATAAATACATTATATGTCTATGAAGACTGACAATTAAGTTCATGAATTCTTCCTAGAAAAAGTGCTACATACCTCCTTGCTGAATATCACTAGGTCACCTTCAAAATACTCCCCTTGGGAAGCAATTCACTGATGCCAGTGCCTAGTCTACCCTTCAAAGCAATTTTGGACTCCTTTTCTGAAATGACCTTCAGAGCTGCCATTGTACAGCACGCACATGTAACAATAATGAATGCCACTCAGCAATGTTCCACCGCACATGGGCACAAACACAGCTGTGAGACGCTGATTTACCAAGGTTGTGGAACTTTACTGAGCAGCTCCTACGGTGCTGCCAACACAAGCACACAGTGGCAACTTTGCAAACTTGTCAGACCTTGTATCATATAAACATTTGATCAAAGGTTATAATTCGTTTTCCATTTCTTTTTAACAGTGATAACTTTAAAATATGTTCTTTAGTGATTTATTTTTCTCTCTCAGTATATCGTCTGTTTACACATTGACTAATTTTACTGCTGGGGTCTTCGTGTTATTCCTTACCAGTTTAAGAAAACATCAGCAAATATTAAGTTCTGCTTGTTTTATCAAATTACAATTTTGTCTAAAAACTCAAGTTCTTGCCACTTATTTTGTCCATTTTATCTGTCATTCTTTTATGGCATCTTCTTATTTTTTTCTTTTGAGACAAGATCTTACCCTGTTGCCTGGGCTAGTGCACAGTGCCAGCCTCATAGCTTACAGCAATCGCAAACTCCTGGGCTCAAGGGATCCTTTTGCCTCAGCCTCCTGAGTAGCTGAGACTATAGGCTTGGATAATTTTTTGGAAATTAGCCACTATCTCACGATGTTGCTCATGATGGTTTCAAATTCCTGTCTTCTAGCTCAACTCCCCCATCTCCCAAAGTGCTAGGATTATAGGTGCAGCCATGTGTCCACATCTTCTATTTTTAAGTCTAGATCATTTTCTTTGATCCTGAGATTTTCACTTTATCTCCTTAATCTATCTGAAATTTAGTTGGTTGAGCAGTGTTTCATTAATCAGAATTGTTTTTTCTTGTGAGTGATCACATTGTTTTGGATCAAGGTAGCAGGTTTATTTGTCCAGAAAATTGGAAGGGAAACCTGGTACCCAGATGTCAGAATATCTGGGACCAAATGCTGCCACAATGCTTTCTCCTATCTCCCCTCTTCAAATGCTATTTTCATTTTCTCCCTGAAGGCAGAAATAGGTTCATATCCTCACAGCTCCGCCACTGGAGAGTAAGTGCCCTCTTGCTAAAACATTCTTAAGGAAGGATATCACTTGTCACAGCATAGGTTACATGTTCACCCCAGGGGCCAATGTGTGTTATGGTACCAGTATTAATAACCCTACTTGACCACGTGCCTAGGTGGGAGTGGAGTAGTTTTTCCACAAAGGGTGGGTTTCTACTGATCAACAGGAAACAGAGAGAAGCTGGGTGGACAAAAAGAAATTGGCTCTCTGAGTAGGGGTGAGACCTCTTCAGTGTTCTATTTGAATTTGTTTCCATGTTTGGGGTTTATAGGGTTGCTAATTATGGTTTCATCCCTCCCATTCTTCCCTCTCACCCAGCATGTGGAACCAACTGAGAAGTAAAAGGAAAACACCAGACAGATGGTGATTAGCACATTGATTGTATCGCTTGCAATGCTGTTTGTAGGAAATAGCATGTTTATTTCCCAATGATTGGATTCTTTGTGTGAAACTTAACGTTGAACCTGTGTCTTTATGCTTGAAGACTACACCAAGTAAGAGCAGAGCCCTCTTCGGCAAGCTTCGTATACGGATGAACAGAATATCCGAGCATGTTTCCAAGGACACACGAATTCAAGTCCAGAGAGTATCTTTCCTGAGATAGTGAGGAGAGTAAAACTGGAATTAGAGAATTAGGTTTGCTGAAGAATCAGAATGTGTGAGTTGATGAAAGAAGAAGAATAAAGAGGAAGAAAAAAAAAAACCCACTCTAGGTAGAGCATTTTGGCAAGGCAAGAGATGAAGAAAGGCAGAGATACTTCACAGCTGAGTCTTGTGTTTGTGCAGCTATCATGGCCATTTAAATCCACATCACTGACCAGTATTCCTCTATCACACCACACCAACTAATGCGGGGGCAGGGAATACACCAATGCCTGAATTCTTAGTGGGGCAACATGGTCCAATTACTTGAAACCTGTGTCCTTTACAGCATAAAGAAACGTTGGCGCCTACGGACATTATCCATAGAAACAGATATTCTCACATGTTTACCTTCATTCAGGCAAATCTAGTTGAAACTTTTTTTTTTTTTTTTTGAGATAAGAGTCTCACTCTGTTGGCCTGGGTGGAGAGGTGTGGCATCCTCTTAGCTCATAGCAACCTCAAAGTCTCGGGTTCAAGCAATCAATACTTTTGCCTCATCCTCCCAAGTAGCTGAGACTACAGGCACCTGCCTCAATGTCTGGCTAATTTTTCTATTTTCAGTAGAGACAGAAACTCACTCTGGCTCAGGCTGGTCTTCAATTCCTGAGCTCAAGTGATTCAGGCACCTTGGCCTTTCAGAGTGCTAGGAATATAGGTGTGAGCCAAATTTAACATTTAATACTTGCTTTTCATATTGTCACTAAGTTTAATATTTTTTTTTAATCTTCTTTTCCTTTCCTTCACTCCCTCCCTCCTTCTCTGGTCTCTCGTTTAATAATTCAAGTTAAAAGTGCCATGCCAAATTTTTCTGTGCATAAACTTTGCTTTTGAGTTTAAAAATGTTTACATTTATGTCTTTTAGAAACCATGTCTTTCACTTTAATAATTATAATTTTGCTGAATCTTAAAAAAAATGGGCGTGTATGTGTGTCTGTGATATTTCCAGAATTCTTACCATGAATTATACAGGTGGTTAATATATGGAGGCCGTTTTCTAAAGATGAAAATGATAGGCTGTACAAAAGCTTCTTAGGACTGTATACTTTTATTATAGTCCCATATCAAAATTAGAATCATTGAAACTCCCAAAAGTGTTGTGCCTTTTAAGTGAGTCATTTTTAAACATAGAAAACTAAAGGTAAGGAGCGCTAGACATGCAGTTGAACGTGAAGACAGATGGAAAGAGATGACCGATGGAAAAAGAAGTTCTTGAAAATCAGAGGGGCATCTTCATGGTTAATGCACCAGTAGGCATTAGCACAAATTTTGGCCCTCTATGAATTATTCATTCAACTTTGCATGGAATGTCATTTTTCTGTAGCTGCAGTTCTCTGGAAGATAAAGCTTTTCCTATTTGGGCCTCTATTGTCACAAGAGGTGGCAAACAGAAAAGTTTTAATTACATTGATTCAGTCAGGGTAGCTGGTGATAGATGATTCAGTCAATATGATTGGCGCTTTGGCTTGATACAAGGCTTGATTGTTGACCACTGATTTTCCTTCCAGATACTTTTATTGACATTTAATTTAATATTTTTATTAAACAGTGGTTTTCAAACTTTGGTGTGCATTGGAATCCCTGGGAGAGTTTGATAAAACTTACTGCTTGACCCTGACCCCAGAGTCTGGGGTTGAGTAGGCCTAGGATGGAGCCTGAGACTTTGCATTTCTGTGACATTCCTCAATGATAATAAGGCTGGTCTGAGAACTACACTTAGAACCAGTGCTGTAGATAATTGGCCGTGACTCAACAACGGAAGTACTTGATGTACTTGCTTTTTAGAAGTTTCAGTTAGGGGTTCCAAGTAAGCCAAGTCCCTAGAGAATGGCTGCTGCTGTAAAAATGTGTGAGGGCTCTAGGAATTTGGTTTTATTAGCGAGTGATGGTATCTGTGCATGTAGTCCTGCTGTAGTCCTTAAATAACAGTTTTTTGAACAGATCATTTCACCATGCTTCTTGAAGATTAATTTTTTTTTAGTCAAGAATGTGCCTTAAACACTGGCTTGTCTACAAAAGAATGGGTGTCTGGGAGAAACAAACAAATGAAAGTATTCCTGCTCTAACCCATGTCTTAAGAAGCATGCTTTGTTTAACGTATTTATTGTTAAGCTACAAGAATCAAAAATGTAATGGTTGATTTACAAGTGATTTTGAGTGATTCTTCTAGGACAGTCTTGTAGTTGTATTTAAGTTTTAGGAATTTACCTGGATAGAAATATGTTGCCAACAAGGGACGGAAGGGGAAGGG